>JAUTCZ010065043.1:0-17876 GCA_032273805.1 Melanodrymia brightae | reverse complement strand
CGTGACAAATGAAAATGATTTCACTTGGGACTTAAACTTGATAATACAGGGTAGCTCGTTTAATATCCTCTATATATGTAACGCCGTAACCAGTGCACAGTCACTCTAATGCTATGTCAGCTTTTAACAGTTCGATTGTCTACAGGCACAACATAGTGGAAACATTCAGTGCCAAAATCGGTGATTGATGCCTTTAACAGCTTATAGGCAAGACACTTGAGGAACATAACCATCGTAAGATACTTAATGTATCCTTGATGTATTGAAAACTAATGTACTAACAGCAAATTACTGCTGCACATGCATATTGTAGTCGCTCATCAAATTTAGCAGCTCTATTTTCAGTATATTGGCAATGTATTATTTTATATATCATTTTTGTATGATACCAAATATATATTATAATCACTGCAAGACATTGAAGGGACATAACTAGTACATGACACTAAAGCCAAGGATATAACTGGTGTATGTTACTGAATATATATACCCCAGTAACCACTGTAAGATACTGAATGTATATAACTGGTGTATAATACTCAATGTATATAACCAGTGAAAGTCACTGAAGGGACATAATAAAACTGTTAGATATTGAATGTATATATATATATATATTTACGTACATGTATATTCAGTTTATATATCTACATGTATATACAATGAGTGAAAATGCTAAAGGGATATAACAAGTGTAAGATATTGAAGTGATATATCCAGTGCCCTACATTTTGCTCTACCCTAAAATATTCAGCTTTGTTTTATACGTTACAAATTAATGTAAAATAAATGAGTTTTTATGGGTATTTACGAATCTCTAAACAGAATAAATATAACTGGTTTACACTTCTATAATTACGAGTTTACAATTTTTGTATTTAGAATCGACATAGGAGTATAAGTAACTGGTTTATATATTACACTTGAGATTATGGTGATGTTTTTGTATGGAAAATATGAAGATGTTTCTGTAGTGAATACGCTTGAGATTATGAAGATGATGGTTCTGTAGAGAATAAACTAGAGATGATGGTTCTGTAGAGAGTAAGTTTGAGATTATGAAGATGTTTCTGTACAGAATAAGCTTGAGATTTTGAAGATGTTTCTGTAGAGAATAAGCTAGAGATGAAGATGTTTCTGTAGAAAATATGATGATGTTCCCGGTAATGTAATATAAAGTTAAATAAATAAATATTGTTTGTTTGTTTGTTTAAAGAAAGCACTAGAGTACATTGCTAACTCTGAATCATTGACTGAAAGTTACAATACATAATCTACAGAATGAACCTATTATCTTTTTTCATTACCAGCAACTAATCTTTGAATAACACATTTCCTATAGATAGAATTGAATTAATATACAGATGTAAGATCCTAGAGTATACCTACCTTCAAAGTTTTCCCGGGTAAAGTCCAGGAGCTCCCTGGGCTATATTCTGGGAGTCTGGGGGTATATTCTGGGAGGTCCCTGGGCTATATTCTGGGAGGTCCGTGGGGTATATTCTGGGAGCTTCCTGGGGTATATTCTGGGAGCTCTCTTGGGTATATTCTGGGAGCTCCCTTGGGTATATTCTGGGAGCTCTCTTGGGTATATTCTGGGAGCTCCCTGGGGTATATTCTGGGAGATCCCTTGGGTATATTCTGGGAGCTCTCTTGGGTATATTCTGGGAGCTCTCTTGGGTATATTCTGGGAGCTCCCTGGGGTAAATTCTGGGAGCTCCCTGGGGTATATTCTGGGAGCTCCCAGACTGACCCTCTTATCGCCGTCCAAGAATATATGCTTGGGGGGAATAATCTGATTTATACACAGTCTTGGCTCTTCCATCTATCTTCATGAATCAAAATTGTTGAAATAATAACCATACTATAGTACTGTATCAATCATCTGTGTTTAGGTCTTTTTTCCATTTGCAATAAAAAGTGTGTGTATACTAGTTTGGAAACTTCCAATTTGAATAAATTTGCTATCACGACTATACCTGGGTATACTTTGAAGGGGAGGAGGTTCTAATTTCAGACTTTTCACTAGGTCTTGAAGAGTACCCGGATCTCGAATAGTACGTAGGTCTTGAAGAGAACACTGGTTAATAATGCATCTGAAAGATAGAATCTCCTGGGAACTACTGTGTGTAAAACAATGTTTATTTCAATTTTTTCATGTATTTATTTGCACTTTTGGTGAAAGGTATTTTTTTTGCTTGTATTTTGTTTCACTTAATTATGTTATTTACTATAGAATGAAATACATGTCATTGTATATATATGTTTTATGTTGAACAGTAATTAAGTTTATATATTTTAGGGGTAGATTCAATCATGATACATGTACATGTATTTACATTGCGATATTTTTTCTGTACATTTAAAAAAAATTTGGAATGTTGTTACATATCAATATGTTGATAGGCTTATGAAGCTCCTTACATTCCACCCCATCCCACTACAAAACTTGTGGAATCGCTTGTGATTTGTGTTCAATGGTATTGGTACTGTGTTTTATATGTACTGGCCTCACATGACGCACAGTTTAGTCATGACTTAATCAACATTAGGGAGAAATTGCACATTTTAGGTGTTTTGTTTTGAAAGAAATTCTATTACATGAATTTACTCAAAAAGGTATTGTACATTAGTGCCTATCTATGCCTTTCTGATCAAAATTAAACTTTATTTTTGTCTAATAAATATTATTTCCATCATACCTGATAACTGTCATGCATTTGGTATGTCACGCTCACATGCACATGGCTCAGAATCTCATGCACATGGCTCAGAATCTCACGCATTAGCATCGTTTGAGATTAATAGTTTTATTGCACACTGGAATTGAAATGTTCTTTTGAAACTAAAATCAAAATAGCCATTGAAAATCGTTTTTTAACGTTCTGAAATGCATTTTGATTCTACATTATTAAAATGATTGTGCGAGGCCTCCCGTACATCATAAATAGAGCCTCTAGTCTGCCCTGCCATGCCCACTATATTCTTTAGCACTGGGCAGAGTCGTCGACCCAAAGCTCTGAATCAGTGCTGTATCAATAATCTCTGTATTGCAAACTCCGTGGTTGGCATCTTTGTTAATTGCTAATTGCAATCAGATGAAATTTTTGCAGCAAAAATAGTATTTTATGAGACCCTAAAATTAATTTAAATTGATTTTGAGATTGATGGTTTGTCTCATGTGACTGTTTTTCCCATGTGCGGAATAAGCCATGTGACATGTTTAACTTAATATTGCTATCAGATCACGCCTGTATTTAGGGGGATGGGGGAGGGTTCATTCGAACCACCATAAGGGAAAAATTGCTTTAAAAGATCCATGTAAGTTCCACTCTTCTAAAAAACAATTCTTTCCTTGGTAGACAATGCAGCCTCCTGGATTGCATACCCAGGACAGTGTGCTTGAACCATTTTTTATCATAGGCATGTTAATATCTTATACCCAAACCCTACTAAACAAATATAAATGTTTTACAAACAACTACCGTAACCGAAGTGAAATGGAGAGAATCCTACATTATACGGGCCTGAATTATTATCTGCAGCTGAGTATGATCTCAAGTGCTTGATACAAGTACACATCAATGTTTGTTATTTTGTTCCAAGTTTTTTAAACAAATTCGTATTCACATTTATGTATTGTAAATAATTATATACTATATTTTAGATATATTTTAGATGTTGCCACTAGTGGAATGATTACTATTATTGTGCGCACAAAAAAACCTTTCAGCTTTCATCGAATGTGTAAATATTTAACTGTCTTTCAACTATTGATTTTTGATGTCTTTTGGAAATGATTCCAGTTTAACTGTTGGACCAAATTACGAATTTTTTTGTGCTTTAAAAATAATATAATCATATATAGCAAAATATTAATTTATATTGTAGTTCTGTTTACAAATTATAAGTTTTGTTAATTTAATAATACATTTACATTATCATCTGTATGTATTTTATTTATATTACCACGTTAGAGAGTAATGCCATTTCTCTGCAAACAAGTCCAAGGGGATACTTGCAGATTGTGTTCACTGTAATTGTAATGCAAGATTTAGTGCGCCATGTAATGTTTTGCTTTTTAGCTTTATTGTACATGTACGGCAAGAGTTTAATATTAGTCCACATCATGACAAGTTTTTTTTTTTCATTAATGGTTGAAATTCCAGAACTGTCAACCCTCCTGTTTTCCACAGGAGTCTCCTGTATACACAAATTCCTATCTACCTTTTAAACAACCATGAAGTAAGTTTTTTATTTACCCATTTTGGCTTATTTCGGTTTTCAACATCGTGATTTGTAATCAGCTGAAGGGTTCTGAATTTACGGTTTAAAAAAAAAATCATTGATTGCCAAAGTACATTTAAGAATTGTGGGATATATGGAGTTATAAATGGTGTTATATTTTCATGTCACATCTGTTGTAATTGTTATGTCTACAAAACTTACACATTTTTATGTAAAACAATGTTTTCAGTATTTATTTGTTTTGTAATATGAATCTCCTGTATTTTGGTCTAATATCTTTTTTTTAGGGGCCCTGTCTCTTTTTATGTCAAGATTCAATGTTGACGTTTCTGGGTTGAAACCATATGATTGATCGATATAATAGGCACCATTTGTGGTCCAACATTTGACGACAAACCTTGTGGTGTTTGGATGCTGTTCCAAGAACGTACATATTCAATGTATACACAATAAATGAAGGTGGAATCTTTGCAAATGTGTGTGTTTTTTAAATATCTCATTCAGATTTTACTATGATTGACAAAGCGCATACAACAAAAAAATCTATCTTAAAATAATATAGAATAATAGTTCTAGTTATACGGTTATTTAGACGAGTGGGTATCTTAAAGAAACGTGATACATGTTCTGGTTATAGTGCATATCTTAAAGAAACTACATGTTCTGGCCCTGTGCTTATAAACGTTATAAAGTCTAGACTTTAGACTTTAACTCAAGATTCAGACTTTAGTAAAGAAAATAGTGCTTATAAAATATTTAAAATGTAGACTTCAGTCTTTAATAAAGTTCAAACTTAAAAGACTAATGCAAGACTTGAAAATAGAAAACTCAACAAAATTTATCACTTCAAACTTTATGAAACTAAGGCTCTTAAGTTTAAATCTGGAGTTCAGACTTTATTAAAGTTTAGCCTGAAAAACGTTTATAAGCTCGGGGCCTGGTTGTAGGCTGTGTTTAAACCTGTGGAAACCATATGTTCTGGTTATTGCCTGTATTTAAATCTGGATATTTTATGGCAACACTTCTAAAACGTGTTCTGGTTACTGGTTGTAATCTGTATTTTGAAAAGTAATGTATATGTTCTAGTTCTAGTGTATTTAGATCAGTGGATTTCTTAAATAAACACAATGCATGTTCTGGTTATAGACTGTATTTAGGCCAGTGGATATTTTAAAGAAACAATAAATGTTTTGGTTATAGGCTGTATTTAGATCTTACACAATACGTGTTCTGGTTAATATAGGTTGTTTTTGACCAGTTGATATCCTAAAGAAACAATACAAGTTCTGGTTATATAGCTGTATTTATACCAGTCAGTGCTGTTAAACAACCAAACAATGTTAAGCTATAATATACCTCGCCACACGTTTTGAGGTAGTCCATAAATGGACGTAGTATCGGTGACGTGTGGATGAGATCTAATGGACGTAGTATCATCGGTGACGTGTGGATGAGATCTCATCCACACGTTACCGATACTACGTCCATTTATGGACTAGTTTTGAAGGACTGATTAGCGCCACGAAATTGCCCTTCTGTATTTAAATTCTTCTTACATACTGGCCGTGATTTTTCAGTGATGTTCGTGTGCTCGTATGCTCCGAGATGTTTACTATGCAAACAGGTGAGTGACGGTACTCGTTCAACTCTCACTAAAATAAGACTGGTCTCAATACATGCATGACAACAACAATAAGGAACCACAGCTTCCTTCTTCAGACGATACAGAGCACGTTTGGAACGGACAACTATTCTTATTTAAAACCAAACCAAAGTTGTCTTACTTTAGACAATGTTTTACAAGTACAAGGAATTTAGTGAATGTACAGTAGGTAATCTTGTTTAGTGAATTTAATTTTGCACTGTTGTACTTTTTTTTATATCAAAGTTATATACTCGATGCCAAAAGTTTCTGCGACGTCTATTGTTTTCAAATATAACTTAACTTGACAAATAGTTTTAAATCCAATCGTAAGTAAGACGAACAGTTCGCCAGAGAGACATAGATCATATGTATGTGACAACTTGCTATACCTGCATATTTCAAAATGTCATATACATATATTTTATTTAGATTTAACGCTGAGGGGAAAATGAAATCATACTGTTTTACTATCCTTCATTTTGACATATTAATGTCCACCATATCCCATGATGAATTGAAGTCGTTGCCACACCAAAGTGACCTGTTTGATGTGAACATCGTATTTCACTTACAAACCGCTGTCACATTCACGCACCGTTGCCTGACACAGATTTTCATATATTACCCATGCTTACATTACACGTGTATCACACTGAGTGACATCAACAAAGTCCTCGGTTAAAGAGAATTACTCGGCAATTTGGCGAGAAAGGCGCGATCTCGTGACCACGGATTGAAGCGGGTCTACATAATTGCATATTTTGTATATATGATTATAAACAACAGAAATATCAAAATGGCATTTATTTAAAATTGCTTTTTGTACACCATACGAATATGTCGCCAAAAACTGCAGGTAATTATTTGGAACTCTTCTACGGTCACACTATTGTCTGGAGATGCAGCAGAGAGGAAACGTTTGGCGCCAAGCTTGGTGATTGAGTGTCTTTAAACAGTATCTAATCGGTCCTAGATGAATATTCATTAATTATGTGAGTTGAAAGATCAAACCATTTCTAGTCGGCGTTCATTGACTCGTTGGCAGTAATGATTTATCTGTGTGTGATATATTATGTATACATTATTACGTATGCTGCGTTTTACACGAAAGTACTCCATAGTGCAAATAAGTATGAGACATGCGTAGTCGTGTTGGGCTATGGCGTATTAGTTATGTCATTTGTTTACGTAACTGAATTTATTGACCTGCGGATTAACACTAGTTTCCTATATCTCTCTCCCTCTCCCCCCCCCCCCCCTCCCCCTCCCCATCCCTCTCCCTCCCTCCCTATCTATCGCGCGCGCGCGCTCTCTCTCTCTCTCTCTCTCTCTCTCGCTCCCTCCCCTCTCTCTCTCTCCCTCTTCCTCTTTCTCCCTCTCCCTCTCTCTCTCTGTATAACTCGTGCAACAGAACAGTTGTGTATAATCAAGCCAAGTTCATGAATATGATATTTAATTAACTCTCCCAACGTTTTTGGCAGAACTGCAAAATTATATTATTATATACTTAAATATAAGATTATAGTACTTTAATTAAGAAGGTTTTATCGCTTCTGTTTACTGGAAACGTTATATTCTTGCAGTGACCCACACACTTTTGAGATAGCAGAGTCTCGCATTCCAGGCCTCGTGCTGACAAGTGGAATTTTTAACCATAATATTAAAGTATATACAGTACAGATGGGGGAAAGAGGCGGCAATTCCGCGTGCCCATAGATCTATACAAAACAGCTGTTAATTAGAGCCTCTCGCTATACTCTCGACATGATTGCGGTTTCTCTGGCATGCGGCTCATCACATGGAGAAGGAAGGCCAGGGGCAGGTCTGGAGTGAACGTGCTATGTTGTTATGTGTAGGCCGAGTGATTCTACTGTGATCGGTATATAGACCGAGTGATTGTGTATTGTGACAGTGATCGACATTTATATGCTTAGTGATTATATTTCAGATCGGAATACTCATTGTGATCGGTATGTAGACAGAGTGATCGTATTGTGAGACTCGGTGATCGAAATTAGGCCGAGTGATTATACCTACTGTGATTGGGGTAATCATTGTCATCGAGGTTAGACCGAGTGATTCTACTGTGACAGTGATTGAGGGTAGGTCGAATGATAACTGTGATCAGAGTAGGCTACCCACTGTGATCGAGCGTTGGCATGGTGATTTTACTGTGATCGAGGTTTGGCCCAGCGATTCTCAAGGGTATTTTCGGTGATCGAGGTTACAACTCTGCGGAACTACGAGTAGATGACCGTGAAACCCAAAAAGGATTGGACACACCTTTGAGTAATAAAACAGTGCGTACATCTACTAATAATAGAGTTAACAATTGTATACTGTAATACATCTACAACTAATTATTATATTCTTGATTGCATTAGGCCTATTGGACCTTGAGCATACACAATAATAATAATTTTAGTATAATATTATACATTAAAAACATAATGAGGTGTATAAATTATGGTTAACAATTGTATACTGCAATGCATCTATTTAGTATATTATACTAAATGTTATTTTGTATGCTCATGGGCCAATTGGCCTAATGCAATAAAGATTATAATATAACATAGGGTTAACAATAGTATACTGTAGTGCATCTATTATTAAGAGAGGGTTAATAATTGTGTACCGTATTATTATTATTGTAATAATAATACATTTGTGCATGTACTAGTAATATGGTTAACAAGGGTGTACTTTGATAAATCTACTACTAGTAGACTGGAAAATTATTCATATGACGGAATTTTATTTATACGATTCTGTCACAGGTGCATTAAGGTATTAACACCTAAGACGTAGAGTTTGTCATTCAAGGAGGCTGTGTTGGGATTGGGGAGAGAATAATTGCTGCGATCTAGTACAAAATAACGTCGTCGTTTGATAATATTATATGCTCACCTTTTGCGAACATTTAGTATCATCGTTGTTTTATTGTAATTCGTGGATACACGCGATCTCGACTTTGTCAGACTACCTTGCAATCTGTTTTGTACACATATGCAATTTGGCTGTTAATGATTATTATGTTTATATTTCAATACAGGTCTATGCAAAAATTCGTGATTTGCATATATCATTGATTAGATATCGTATAACTATGAGTATTTGGCGTTAAGTCACACATCAGGCCAAACCAATACGATATATCCTATATATTTCAATATTAATAATATTAACGATATTGAAATTTGAAAACTTTTTGAATGGTAAAATAAAGTTTAAGGACACCACAGAAGCACATTGAATAGTAATCAACGGCTATTGGATGTCGGACAGGCGGTTATATCAACATTGTATGTCACGTAGTCTCATTTAGAAACCTGCTGTCGCCATTTAGTCTACTCTTACCGAATAACAGCAAGCTATATTATCCCACAAACAGGATATCACACACCACGGACTTTGATATACGGTTTACCAGTCGTGGATCACTGGTTGGAGTGGAAAATAACGACGCGTTCACTTAGAAGCATCTATCTTTTGACCTCTCGAACCTCAGTCGGACTCGCTTGTGCCGAATGGTAAACTATATATAATCTATATTGTATCTTTTTGGAATGGCTACAATAAATATATGGGTGACTGAATAGGCAATATAAGAATATAAAATTATACAAATGAACCACCACTTATCGTGCCTATTAGTAGGGCCTATTAAACGTTACTAGCTCGTCGCTTCTCTGGTTTCAATAAATACAAACAAACACATAGCAAATATATATCATATATTAATCTGCGAAGTTCGGTATAATTACACCTCTAAATTGCACCTTTTGAAATGTCAAAAAATATTTCTATTATTTAAAACCAGTTTGTTTCTGTTCGCGTTAACCATTGTTTACGACAACACGTCATTCAACTGTTACGGTCCTATCGTGAGAACAACTCAACTCGGTTCTATTTATTTATGAAAAATCATAAACTATAACGCAGCCTAAACGAATACCTGACAAAATTTGTAGTCTATTTATACGTCGGTAGTGGTGCAGAGCACATCTTTAGTTTCACGACAATCCTATATGTTATGATAAGATTGTTGATTCGAGGTTTTATTATATATAGTCTTTATAGTGGATATTACCCTGTATAAAGTTTAAGTCCCAAAAGAAATAATTTTCATTTGTCACGAGCTTTAGCTCCATGAACCGTCCATGATTGATTATATTGCTGATATGGTTTAGGACTTGTAAAAGTCTATCAAGTTGGTAGTTTTTGAGACCTGGGGAACAGAAATGGCATC
Source organism: Melanodrymia brightae (assembly GCA_032273805.1). Lineage (NCBI taxonomy): Eukaryota > Metazoa > Mollusca > Gastropoda > Neomphalida > Peltospiridae > Melanodrymia > Melanodrymia brightae. Next base: position 7,731 of record JAUTCZ010065043.1, on the reverse strand, counting down.
TTTCAGGAAGACGACATGTGAGTAGTTAGTTCTCTCTGGTGCTAGTAATATTGGCATGCAGCATCAATGAAAGTCTCAACTTTAACCGCATAGTTTGTAGAGGCTTTTTTTCCTCTGTGGAATATATATCTTCTCATGATGTCCACTGCCATTCATGATGTATATACCAGCCTGTCCCATTTCATCAGCTTCTGTTGTAGATCCAGATCACTATATTACATAGGATTGCAACGTCAGCCCCTCCATCCATCATGCCAACAATTTGAGTGTACGCAAGATGGGATGTAGGTAACATATGATACTACTGTATGTCGTATGGGAAAGTCAACACCCTGGCTGCACATAAACTATGTATAGCACTTTGCAACATGTATACCCATTCCCGTAAGATGCGTACCATTTATATTACAACCTGTGAGTTTTTAATAATTATTGTATATTGAAATATATAGTCCCAATTCGTTTCGTATAATATCTATAATATATATTTAATTTTGTGTTTTATTTTATTTGGGATCAACGCATCGTAATTAACGATACTCCCTTATCAACAGGTCATAACATGTGAGGACCAAGGCTAAATATGATATAAATAAATTTCCAATAACATTGTTATCTAAATAACATTTATTACACAGCGTGGAAACACGTGCCCGTGTATATATAATATATAGACAAACGCAAAGAGCTGACGCTTGTTTCGTAATATAAATCATGTTTCGTGTTTGCCAGCATTTTAAAACACATTTTTTAACTGCCACTTGCTATAATATTCTAAGGTTATGTGCACAGACCAAGGTATGAAACAGATGACAAAGTTTCGGTCGTTGTTATGTTAATGATGATGCATAGAGCTAAACATTCAGCACTCAGAAACAGTAATATATTATACAGACGTATAACACTAGTAACATTAGTAATTGCATTTTGAGTATTTATTCGCAGAAGTGCAGGATTTCGCGAAAATAAATACACGCGAACTGACAAAAATATATTAAATTGCGAAAATAAAGGGTTTTACAGTATCATCGTCATCGCCATCTGGCTTGGTCATGTTTGATGACTCTGGCGCGATCACCAATCAACGACCGCGTATCGCAATTTACTGTAACATTACACAAGCGGTTACGGTGATAACAATACATGGGCATGTATTCAGTGTCGTAAGCGGATTGATGTGGATTTATTTGAATAGATAGTTGATAGAGAGAGATTCTGAACGTCGTGTTATTGCCGGTATAGATAAGTCAGTGACGAATACAATTGGTCACGGTGTAGTAAATAAGACGGAACTGTAATAATACAGTATGATGTTTCATTACATGACCTCCGTTCATTTTCCAAATAGAACTTTATGGATTGTGTTAACTTGTACTTAACAGTCGAACATGTGTGGTTATGACCATGGGTGAAACTGAATAGCCGTCGATTAAACCGTGTACTGAGTTGTCAGTACTAATTAAACAACCATTCCTTTCCTTAACTTGTTTCAGCAACGTCACTGACGGTCAGGACACACCCATAAAGTAGCGAACACTTGGTGCCCATCAGTGTATCTTCATAATAGTGTCAGATCTGTGAGCGAACCGTATTATTGCACATATTATTGCATAGATGTGTGATTCGCGATTGACACGAGGACGGAGGTATAGAGTCGGTGGCGTATTACAGAGAACACACAAACACACACTAGTAGTTAGTTGTAACTTATTTACGTGCTTATGTTCAATTAATGTTCAAGCACGTCTATCATTTTCACGCAATCCAGCTGTCTCGACTGCCTGACCAGGAAATATGTTAGTGTTAGTATGAGAGGAAACCCGCTATTCCTATTTGATAAGCAGCAAGGGGTCTTTTATGTGCACTTTCCCACAGACAGGACAGTACACACCACGGCCTTTGTTGAACCAGTTGTGGACACTAGTCGGTGTAAATGGAAGTACACCTACCCAGTGAGCCCCTGCGGAGCACACACTCTGGGTTGGAGTCTGAACAAGGGTTACTAACAGTATTCAGTTCGATGAGTTAACTACTGCGCTACGGAGGTCGGTACACAAACCCTGTAGCAATAGGTTTTTAATTAATACCCTTCTTGGCGTCTCTACGGCAGTGCGAGATATCATAAAATAGCTGTTAGATTGTTGAATCCGATTCATGTTTGTAACGCCCCCAGCTACGTCAGTGGGCTTTTTTTTATATTTCTAACAGTGGTTAATATCAAAGATCAAATTATTGTCTACAAACCATACATGTACGATCCGCGTTCTTGATTCAATAATTATATTTATTGATGGATTCAATGAATCCATAAATAAATAATATGTTTAGTTCGGTCGGAGATAGCTGGTGTTTCCCAGGGCGTGAAATGACCAGTAATGGGTCTCTACGGTAGCCCCGGGGATTTAATTGACAGGCAATTGCGAAAACACTTTAATTGACAGACTACATAAACAACATTATCTAACTGGTGATCATATCCTTTTCTGAACGAGACAGGTAAGGTTGTCTTCTTGGTATGTTAACACCCGAGCTGTCGCTTTGACGTGTCGTATTATACTGTAGTTCAATATGTCTAATGTTTTTCATTCTTGTGTTGCGGGGCGAGTAGAAAGAAGGCGTCCATCCCCTGGTATCTTAGTTCATAATATGCAAGTCGAGTATAATTGTCATCCTCGTGTTTGTTCGAGTATCAAACAGTTATGTGCTGTCGAATTGTTTTGATAAATGTAAATTTAATGAGTTGTTGCCAACGAATCTTAATCGGAGTTGGATAATCCGCGGTAAGTAAAATAATTTCGTCTATTCTGTCTCATGTATGCATAACCTAGATGTATTAATGCATATTAAATAATGTTGTGCTATTTGTATAGTGAGTAGAATATAACTTCTGTACTAACAGGTAACATATCGGCCGTGTAGGAAAATATAATAAAATGATGGGAAACATACATGTGGTCAAACTTTTCTTCTTCTTCTCCTTCTTCTTCTTCTTCTTCTTCTTCATAACAGTCTGAACAGTAGGGTGGGGGACACGGGCTTCCCCTGCCTTTTCTCTTCCTCTGCGTATAATATTAATTATAGTATGGAGAAGTTGAATAGCCGTACTTGATATATGACGCTTTTCGAAACAAATTTCCAAGAGTATTTGGGAGGGTTCCGACTACACAACTCTCTTTCACCCTCACCCCGACTTCCCTTCCTTAGTACAGACATGTTATAGCTAGTTAACATCAGAATAATATTATTGACACATCGATGACGTGATATATATATAATATATTATACATAATGTCTTAACGGACTTGTGCTATACAATAAACGTTCATTGCATGCTAGTGTTGACTCTTTGTATAGTCACGTATAGCAGATGGGATTGTTTTTTTTATTATATCTGATTGTCAACCATAACATATTTACCATTTAAAAACTAAAGTAGCAAGTATTAAGCATTAAAATCCCTTTTGTTGAATCTGGACATGAACAAATAAGATCACAAAATACATCATTTGAATAGATTGAGCGTGCGCAAGTAATCCATTTTCTGTTAGTACCACGACTTTCGATCCACTGCAGATACATTCGTGTATAAAACCTGTTACAACTTGGATTCAGTTGGGAAAAGCTTAGTTCTATTTTCCCGTTGATGTGAATAATAAACAAAAGAAAATGCAATAACTGCAAAATACCTCTCAACGTGGAGACAACGGTGTCAATGTACTAATTGACCCGCGTCCTTCATTAACTGCTGATATGAATTCCTTGAGGATTACATGCTGTAAGACAGTACAATAAATATGTCTAAATCGCTAAAACAAACCTAGCGGGTGTCATTTGTTAAAAGCTGGATATGAAATCACACTGAGAACTAGACAAGCTGATTTATTGCCAGTTCCTTGGTGTGTTATGTTAATAATATTTATAGGTCTACAATACGACGTGGTTGTTCTCAAATACTGGCACTACTTTTGTCATGCAGTTTTGTTTACTATAGATCGCTTGATGATATAAAATGAAATTGTAAACACACGCGCACGGTCGCACGCACGCACGCACCGTCGCGCACACGCACGCACACATTACAGTAAACTAATGTGTTGGACATTAGCGATGTTGTCAACTGTCATATTTCTCTATATAATTATAGCATGCAATACTGTTTTAATATCAAATGTGGTTAAATAACTAATAGAATATTATAATGGTTCAGTAGCATAAATGGTTATTACATGTATAATAAAAACAACATGATAATTTGGATATACTTTTATATGTCTTAAGTATACACCGCCCCTTTCCCCAGTTCGAATCTCACTAGGTCCTGCAAGCAAAATACACGCACATAATAATATTATTGATATACGTATCGCATAGTAATTGCTAAACCTACTTTATAGGATGTATTGTCAATTTCGATTTGCTTAGCTGTCCGCTATGTAATGTGTGATGTAGATAGGAAAACGTTACCAGATAAGCATACATTGCGTGTATACTCGCGCCATGTGAATCGTCTGTTCAAGCATATACGACGGGACTTGTCTCATCCATTATACGTATATTATTAAAACTTTAACATACAAACTAAATAAATCATATGGTAAATGTTCCTGACACGGGGTTACAGATAACTCGCGTAAATCATTCGTCTTCTCACACATCTGGTTGTAAATGAGTTCAGAACGCTGCTGCATTGCGCATGAGCCAATCACATAAATAAGAATGGAAGAACCTCAAATTATCGTGAAGTGAACTAATTATTAGTCTGCATACGAGATAAAAGAGCGATGTGTTTCAGAGCGACGATGAGCTAATCATTGGACTCCATTCTTTAGATTGAAGAGAATTGTGCTACAGAGTGCATTAGTGGACGAACTATTATACACCAAACTAGATGGAAGAGAATTGTGCTACAGAGTGTTAACCGTGACATACGTTAGTGGACGAACTATTAGACTCCAAACTAGATGGATGAGAATTGTGCTACAGAGTGTTAACCGTGACACACGTTAGTGGACTAACTATTAGACTGCAAACTAGATGGATGAGAATTGTGCTACAGAGTGTTAACCGTGACATACGTTAGTGGACTAACTATTAGACTCCAAACTAGATGGAAGAGAATTGTGCTACAGAGTGTTAACTGTGACATACGTTAGTGGACGAACTATTAGACTCCAAACTAAATGGAAGAGAATTGTGCTACAGAGTGTTAACCGTGACCTACGTTAGTTGACTAATTATTAGACTGCAAACTAGATGGAAGAGAATTGTGCTAAAGAGTGTTAACCGTGACATACGTTAGTGGACGAACTATTAGACTCCAAACTAGATGGAAGAGAATTGTGCTATTACATCGTCCGCACTGATGAACTAACCACTAGACTCAATACTAGATAGAAGCGCGGTTTGCTACATTGGTATCTCTAGTGATCTAACCATTGTACACCATACTATCGATAGAATAACAGTGCACGTGATGCAGAGTGTTAACCGAGGTCCACACTAGTGAACTAATCACTTGATTCCAAACTAGATAAAAGGGAAATGTGCTACATAGCGCTACCTATTGGCATCCCTAGTGACTAACCATATACTACATAGTAGAGCGAAGAACAATTTGCTATAAAGCACAATCCATCGCCTGCGCCAGTGTACTTCATACTACATAGGCAAGCTGGGTGTTACAGAGCGCTACCCATTGCCCGTACTATTGAACTAACCATTGCACTCCATACATGCAAGATATATAAGACCAATGTGATACAAATTGCTAACCATTGCAATCATGAGTGAACTAACCACTGGACTCGATAATAAATAGAAGAGTTGTGTGCTATAGAGCGTAACTCCTCGCGGCCACACTAGTGAACTAACCATTAAACTCCATACTAGATAATAGATATAACAGAGAAGTGTGCTACAGAACTGTATACCCATCGCCCGATAATGAACTAACCAATGGACTCCATGCAAAAGCATACTAGATAGATGAGGGGTGCTACAGAGGGCGTGCTACCCATCGTTCACGCTACTGAACTAACTAATACTTTTCTTTCAAGGTAGGCGAGTGAAATAACCACTGAACTAACTGGAGTTTTTGACACGTTTGCTATCAATAGTTTAGTTTGTACTTTTACACAGCAATCTACTAAAAGTGGGATTTCTCTTTTCTAGACCCCGTTGGGCGTACATGAACCGACAGCTATATGGACAACGTTGACATGGATACCGGCATTATTCCAATTCGCCATTCCAGCCTACCAGGCGTGGTGCGCCTCCCGAAGAGGTACGAAACAGCTGATACGACTAGGAATATGCGTACACGCAAAGTGAGTCATGCGTACGTGCCTCGAGATTGTCTTGGTGACAGATTGGATGACCTTATGATGGCAATGATGTGGGTTAAGCAAGAGTTGGTACGTGCATTGCTTTAATAATATCTCACTATGTAATAGGCCTAATAGCGTGTTTCACATTGGATATTTTCGCAAAACCTTTACACATTTATACACTTTTTACACATTTACCTTCATTCAAAAAAATCCTTAAGGGTTTCATATGTGTGCTATACGATACTTATTAAACGAGTTTGGAAATTGTTTTATTCCCCGAGCGTTACTAAGCAAATACTACGTCAAAAGTGTGATGTAAAATAGACCACGTGTGATAAGATATTTACACACTCGTTTATCTTGAACCATGTGGATAATAAATAAATAAATAAATATTTGTCTAGGCCGATGAAATATGTATACTGTAACTGTTCACAGCACGGAATTTGAGAACGGGACTATAAACATACATTAGAAAGTCATTTACATTTATCAGTTGTGGAATCTATCTTACGGCGACATGTTTGATATTTTATTCAACCTCTCGATTAGATCTCGCGACACCGTCTCGTACATACAGACATACGTTACTTTATGTCCAATCACACCTGATTCTAAAGATCAAACTCAGATCCTGTTTCACACTAATGGCAAACGTTGACCTCCGATCCTGTTTCGCATCAATGGTAAACTTTGTAATAAACATAAAGACACCGACATGGATAAAGCGTGTATTAATAAATAAGTTGTAGGCCTATTTCTGGCGGAGTAAAATATAATTATGGTGTTTAGTTTACTCCAGATATTTTAAACAACTAAATTGTGTTGATAAACGACGAAATCCCATTTCTGTCTACCATGGGTCATTTACATATATTCTGTTCTGACTTCAGCAGGAGGTTCCTACTTGAAATTGGTGCAGAACATAGTTAATTGAAGACCTTATCTTTGAATGTCTACCATAAAACTTTTGAAAGTTTTTACGAATCCATGGGCGGTATAAACATGATGAAACAACTACTTGCTTAAGATCGGCACATACTGAGCTTGCCCTACAGTAGTATCTCAGAAGTTGTTAATACGTACACATCATATGCTGGAGCAAATGGTTTTATATTCAGAATGAGTATACAGGAGGTGTAAGTTGTATAACATTCTGAAACTTATGCTTTAATTATATAGTTGTCATATAATTATATAGTGTTTGATTGCCATGTATTTATTGACATATGTTCATCTATTTCAAGATCATGCTACGTCAACATGACATTCTGTTGAAGAAGCAGTTATTTATGCTTTAATTATATAGTTGTCATATAATTATGTAGTGTTTGATTGCCATGTATTTATTGACATATGTTCATCTATTTCAAGATCATGCTACGTCAACATGACATTCTGT
>JAUTCZ010064933.1:0-17883 GCA_032273805.1 Melanodrymia brightae | reverse complement strand
TGTTAATTACTCTGTAACTTAATCCCTTAATTAGTACCAATTTACTAAGTAAACACAAATTTAGTTTATCACTGAACATTACCTGTGTGGCCATTTTACCTTCATTGCGGCCATTGATACGGATTGGACAATGCTCAGTTCATTGTGCAAATGATACTTTACACTGAAATTTACTTTTGGGACCGAAAATTTGGTTCGTTGTATAAGTTAATTCGTTATACGTAGTTCGTTCTATACTTTAAAATTTGATGATAATATATAAGGAAAAAATCGGGACTTTACGATCGGTTCGTTATATCCAGTAGTTCGTTCTAAGCATGTTCGTTCTAAGAGTACTTTACTGTATATATATTATGTGCCTTATCTGTGCGACTGTGCATGCGTCCGTGCATCTGTTAAAATTGTTTCCACTCATGTCTTCTACACTAATTGATAAAAACTTTGTGACTGGGTAGATGTAGGGAAGGTGGTGTGTTGCACACCAAAAGTAGGTTTCTGCGATCCATTTCTTAAACTCTGACCTATGTAGAACAAATCTAGGTTTCCACAGCATGTCTCATACACTAATTGATATAGGGTCATCAAACTTGTAACAAGTTATTTCAAAACTAAGTTTGATATCATAAAGTAATTTCCTTGTGATATTTAGTTAATTGATTGAGTAAAAAACAACATGGTTAGATGGTAATGTCACCATACCGGAGTTGATTGTTTCACAACATGGCAGACATCGGTTATTGGAGCTAGATATGTGTTGTTCATATAAAATGTATTGCATATTTCTCCACATCCACTTTCTGTTGCAGTATTACTCCAATCTTCACAGTATCCAGTGTGAATGGCAGAAATCTTGACCTGTTGAGGAAATTCCTCAATATTCTTCCTCCACTGAAGAGTCGAAAAGATAGAGAAAAATTGGTACAGCACAGCACGGAATTCCAGGTAAAAGATAAAGATAAAGTTTGTTAGTTTAACGACATCACTGGAACACATTGATTATTAATCTGCTGTAAACGTAGTTATATCGACTCTTGGTCACAGAGGAAACACACTGCCACCACATAGGCTACTCTTTGAATAACAGCAAGGATCTTTTATGTGCACTTTCCCACAGACAGGATAGCACGCACCATGGTCTTTGTTGGAACCGTTGTGGATCACTGGTTGGAACGGAAAATAACCCAACCGTTCCACTTAGGGGGATCGATCCATTAACCTGTCAGACCTCAAGCAGATGCTTTTGTGCTGAGCTGCGCACCGCCCCCTCAAATTCCAGGTACACACACCAAGACATGGTCGGATAGAAATATGTGAAAGTCAATATGTATCGATTCAGAAACGTCAAAATTAAATTTTGACCATTTTTCTTCTTCAGATTGATGAGCGGTTTTCTGTGCCTGGAGTAGGATCAGTTGTGGCAGGAAACATTCGCAGGTAATCAACTCAACACTCTTAGTTAGTTATAACTTACTTACATGCTTATATCCAATTATTCGAACCCAGTACCTACCAGGGTTATGCCTGATGCATCTACTAAGTTCAACTAAACATGTGTAATGTCTATAATGGCCAACTCATATTTCTAGTTTGATTTGTAGCAGATTTGAACAGACTGTCCGAAATTAGGGCACCTTGTCCGATGTTTGTCAGATCCCCTCTTATTACCAAAACGTGATTCCTATAGCCTTATTTTTAATTAAGTCATGTGACTTACAAATGAATGGGAATGGACCAAACATAAATTGCTAGTTAGTACAAGTGAGCCAAACATGTCGGTGATTTCTGCAAGTACATGTAAGTATCTAAAGTTACAACGTTTTATCCTATGTATTAATTTTATCTACAGAGGTTCAATACGAGAGGGAGATGACGTTATGCTTGGGCCATTAGAGTGTGGATCTTTTAAGTCTGTCAAGGTGAAAACAGTTCAGCGAAATCGGTTACCGTGCCGACTAATTCAAGCAGGACAAGCGGCCACTGTTGCTCTCCTTGATGTAGAAAGAGATGAACTTAGAAAGGTTTGTTTACAACCAAATTCCATCTATCATGTAGCATTAACTATATAATGTTTATTTCCCGAATGCATAAGAACACTGGGGGAGCGAGGCGTAGTTCAGCGCAAGAGCATTCAACTGGAGCTCGATAGTTCGAAGGATCGATCCTCCTCAATGGGTTATTTCCTGTTCCAACCAGTGATCCACGAATTGTCTATCAAAGGCCATGGTATGTTTTATCCTGTCTGTGGGTACCTCAGGCGAATGCTCTTGCACTGAGCTATGCCCCGCTCTCTCTACAAATAGTTACCATCAGTAAAGGGTTGAAGAATTAAATTGTCTACACTAGCACAACAAGCTCTGTTACTATATAGAATATGAATGGTATTAAAACTTCCTTAAATCTCTGTTCATGTTGATTTAGATTCTTACCTTCATTGTCATTATCGGTATGCTAAATTACCCACATAGGAATAAAAATATCACCATTGACTTCATTAATTTTTTACCATATTTATCGTAGTGAAGAGAAGATTGCTAGTGGTGGATTAAATTTTTTATATGCAATGTGTTGTGTCTCAAAGCTTGTATCTCATTGGTATATTGTGTATTTGCAGGGCATGGTGTTAGTAAGTAACAGTCCAGATCTATGTTCGTGCAAAGAGTTTGAAGCTGACGTGTACGTTCTATTCCACACTAGTAGAATAACGACAGGCTTCCAAACCACTGTCCATATAGGAACTGTGTGCCAAACAGCAGTCATTATCAAAATGAATCAGGTAGGTGATGTTCTACAAGAACTAATTAATGCAAATCTGATTAATGCCTTTGGTCCACTACAGCCGCACGGAAACGCACGTTATCCAGAAGAAAAAATAGATCAATGTACATGTACTGTAAAAGTTTTATGCTTCTACGACAAAATAAAAAATAGGTTGAACAATCAATGAAATTACAGCCAAAATTTATTATATCAATAATAAATGGATTAAACAATTAGTTTCTATTTAATGAACAAGTCCTTGATCATATGTGTCTCACTATATAGAATTATATTCATTTGCTTGTATTCCTCGCCAAATAGTTTGAACACTTCTAAGGTCACTCCTATTGCCTGCAGATGCAGCAGAGTGGAAATATTTGCTGCCTGTATTAGTGCTGCCTGTATTAATGATTATCTTTACGTACACTTTTTAATGTCTTTACCTATACAAGAAAAGACACCGCCTCTGGCAATGGCGTGATATCAGATCTAAACATTTGATGCTAGGCCATGATTAAAGCGGTAGGGGGATCTGTACGTATTTGGCTCATCTGTTCATAAAAGAAACTTAATACTTGTTATTGAAAGAAACATAAGTGTTACCCACCGATCTTCTATATTCCTTTTTATTAATGTTATCATGTTCGGACACCCAATAGCCGATGTTTATTTTCTTGTTGGGATGTCTTAAAACATCCATTCCATTCCTTCTTATCTTTGTTTTTTTTCTTCACAGGAGCATATTAAAACTAATGAGAAAGCTCGGGTCACTTTCCGGTTAATAAAACAACCTGAGTATATCTGTCCTGGTGCCCGTCTACTGTTTCGAGACGGCAAGTCCAAGGGAATGGGCGAGGTGCTGAAGGTTTTTCCTTACGAACACGTTCAACGATGAATTTTACACACAATTGCTATCGGTATCAACTGTTTACACTTAAAAGTCCTAATGTTATTGTTGCCACCTTCAGAAGTGTATACAAATCAGATTATTATGATCCATATGCAAACTTAGCCTGGTTTTGCAAAGAAGTAATGTCTGGTCACTCTGATGTATGAATTTGTATTGTTCACATAATAATACCATTGTGTATTGTACGTGTGCGAATATGAGTGTGTTATATATGTGAGAATGTTATCAATACCACTTGTAGTATACAAATCAGATTATTATAATCCATATGCAAACTTAACCTGGTTTTGCAAAGAAGAAATATGTCTGATGTATGAATTTGTATTGTACACATCACAATAATACCATTGTGTATTGTATGTGTCAATAGGAATGTCTGCTATATTTGAGAATACATAGGCATTTATTATACCAATGTGTGTTACTCATGTGGAATTCCATTCTGTAGTGTACTTATGTCAACCCTATTGTATATGTTGGAATATCGGTGTGTAGTGTAGTTGTGTGAATATTATTTATTGTATATATTCGAATACCAATGTCCATTGCTCCTGTTTAATACCACCAGTAGAATACTTTTGATAATACTATTGTCTATTGTACGTGTTGGAATTCCACTGTGTGTTGTACATATGGGAATACCAATGTATGTTGTTAAAGTAGGCTAAACCAATGGGTACTGTACATGAGGGACTACAGTATGTAGTAGCTCTGAGAATATCGATGTGTATTGGTCATGTAGAAAAACCAATGTATATTGTAACTCAGAATACCATTGTATATTGTACATGTTGGAATTTTACTGTGTATCATACCTATGCCGAATACCAATGTGTATTGTTAATGTGGGCTAAACCAATGGGTACTGTGCATGAGGAACAACAGTGTGTATGGTAGCTCTGAGAATACAAATGTGTATTGTCCATATGAAAACACCAATGTATATTGTAACTCAGAATACCAAATGTGATTTGTGGCAAAAAGTAAAAAACCAAGGTGTATTGTAGTACAGTAGAATACTAATGTGTGTGTTAATATACATGGGAATAATGTGTATTTTACCTGTGTGTAAACCAATTTTCATTGTATTTCATTTATTATGTATCCAAATTTTTAGTATAAATTTTTATTACATTTCGATGTTTAGTTTTGGTGCGACGAATATTGTACAAAATTACTGTGTAGATTTTCTTGCTTTTGAATTCAAATCTAAACTTGTATTCTTAGTCTGTGTACAATAGTTGGTAAGATTAATAAGAGATTGATTATTTTACATTTTAAAAATTTAGCTATTTATCTGTTGCTTAAATATGTAGTTTTAAACCCGATATTTCAAATGCATTAACCATGCAAACATTGTTTAATTATATTCTAGCTTAAATTTTCCTTTAAACTTTTCACGACGTGACAGTTCTTTGTGTCGCCCATTAAATTATGATGTGGACGTGACAGCACACTCCATGGCATTATTGTTATAATTCCCGTAGTTGCCGCAGTTCATGACGCCATATGAACACCGACACTATAGGGTTAATCTGATATTTTTAATACATGTTCTCAGGTAATTCATTCCTGCATAATTTCTCTCCATAATTTTTACATGGTGCACTGAGGAATGATAATTGTTCTCATAATTATATAGAAGCATTATAATATTGTTAGAAAACTAATCCTGCTGATTAAAACTGCTGATTTACTGTATTTCACTTTGTTATTAATACAGAACGCATAATTTGAATTTTGTTTATGCTGATTAAGTTAGAAAAATTACCATATTGCATCCTGTGTTGGGTTGGTTGGTTGGGTCATTTTTGGTGTTCTTCGATCAGAAAACTGTTCAAGCACACCTATCATGGGAACAACCTCTGACTTTGCCAGAGAGTTCTGTCCATGACAGGACATCCTGTGTGATAGACATGTAGTATATGTACTCAACCATGTAGACTCATTAGCTTCCTACAAGTGTTTTTGACAAGTCACACTACAAATAATTGCTTTTTGAATTTTATAATCAGGACTTGTTTGGTTTCATATCAGATTTAAACTATTCTCCTATGACGTGTTGTGTTGTCAGAAACAGATTATACGAACAATTCCTGTTGGTTTGTAAATATCTTATTTGCTAAAACCGTAAAGTTGATTACTTAATGCAAAGTCTTGTTTATTTGTGTTTGAGATTTATTTTTAAAAGTATTTATATGTATATAATATATATGATTTTATTGTTTATAGTTTTACACTTTCCGAATTTTCTTTTTTATTATTGGGTTTGTTTTTAAAATGTATAGGAGTTTTTCATGGGTTTTTTCCCCCATTAATTAGCATGTACTGTTTCACATATGGCTAATGTCTGTAACCTTGCATATAGCCAAGTTGTAAATTTTATTAATTTTTATTGTTTGTTTGTTGCTTTGAGTTAGATTCTGTTAGTTCTGTTCAAAATTGTTTTGTTAATGAATAATTCAATTTAATCTTATACAATCTGCAGGTAGTTTGAATATGTATGTTATATTGAGTAGAAATGTTATTAATATCATGATTATGCATGTACATGTACCTATCGGGGTTATCGAAATTTAAAAATGGTATTTGCTGCCATCTGTAGGACAAGGCACCTTGAATGATACACAAAGCATGATGGATTTTAATTGAACAATAAGTGTCAAAAGTGAAATAAACTTCCTTTTAAACACTATATGCAATATATACAAACTTATTGGAATTCATAACTTATCTTAATAGATTGGCAGGGTAACTAAAATGAAAAAATGTTTACCCAAAATGACCAAAAATATTATTTTTGTCCATAAAATTTTTAATATACAAAATATTCTTACCAAAATTTACATTAAAATGTTTCTATTTTCATAACAGTTGACTACTTAAGTTTTAAGGTATTTATAAGCATAGTGAAATCTGTATTCCATTTCTGATAACAGTAATCGCAATTAGACAGAATGATAATGAATGATGAAAAGAATACCCATCTTTGTGTTTTTTATATAATTTATCAGTACTCACTCGTTGATAAAAATCCTCTGCAATCCTTTGATTTTAAACTGTTATCAACTTAAAGCGATAAATTATGATATCACAAGACACTTGGGGAGTATCTGTTTATTAGGTCGATAGACAAGAGTTCGGAAGCAATATTATTGATATCTCACTCAATGTTGCACTAGATAAAGTGTGTTTAACGACACCACTGGAACACGCTGATTTATAATCAATGTTTACACATGATGTTTATTCTATATTTTTAATTCTTCTATTTTTAATATGTAGTGATCTGTTTGTTTATGGTGTGATCTATTTGTTTATTATATATCATTTTAGTGCTTGCAGCAGTGACTTAGAGTAGGGTTATTTTCCTACATTACGTTATGTCTATCTTCAGTAAAGTACAATATGGAATAAAAGTGAATTTTATTAATTTTGTGAAAAATAGAGATAGAACAACTTGATTGTAGAATGTGGATTATACAATAGCTTATATGGGCAGTTTTTTCAATATTATGCCAAACATTAAGCATATGTAATATATTATAATATAGCACAAGGTTGGATTATGTAATAATTTTATAACTTAATTTGTAAAGTGAGGAAGGTTTAACCCTGGATGTTATAGAAAATTAAAACTGACACGTTCAGTAGCAATTTGTCACAGCTGTAAATTAATTACCATGTGTAATGGGAAAGAAAACTGATCATGTAACAAATAAAAAAGGTAATTTGTTTTCTTTGAAGACAAGACTTGATGTTAAGCAAACAAAATACTGTATAAGAGTAATTTTCAGTTTTTGCATTTTTAATTAAATTTAGAAAATTACAATCACGCAAATAATTATTAGCAATAATAACCATTAAAAAGAACATTTTTTTTTCTCAAGTGGATCGTTTTTTTAAAATCACGAAAGTTTAATACATCCACAAATTTTACCAATTTTAAAGTATGTCTTTCGAATATTACAGTTAAGTCCCGAAATTTAAGATCTTACTGCAGTTAATAATGATTATGACGTCAATGATTTAGCCGATTGAAATTCATCTTCATATTTCCTATGCATGGTTTCGAAATACATGTTGGGGTATTGTGTTCTGTTCCTCAAACACATTCAAATTGTCTAACATGTTTACCTCGGTTAACTTAATACAACCCAATATGCTTAACTTTTGGCAAATATAATTATATACACATACAAATTTGTTTTAAACTATTATCCTGTTTGCTTTTAAATCAAATTCACTACATGTATCTTGTCAGCAGAGTATTGTCCACTACTTTTGGAATGCTCTTTTGTGTTGTGTTCATGTATATATATATATATTATTGTCTGTACCCGGTTTAACCAACATACTGTGATATTTTAACTGATGTTAATAGGTCACCCTTGTCGTGTCAACAATTTAGTCATTTCATATCCATGCATCATGCAAGGGGCAAATAGGTGTGCATGATGTTGAAAGTTGTTGGGGAGAGAAGTGAAGATGGGAGGGGCTAGTGATGAAATTGAGACGGGAATGAATATGGAAAAAATATTTGATCTCTGTCCACACTAATTATGTTATGAGATGTGGCTATCAATGCAAAGCATTGTTAAACAAATAAAATTGTGAAAAATAATTTTACTTTTTTTTTTCTGTTCAAAAATGTGACTCGATCTGTAACTGGATTTCCTTGTCATGAAAGATCTAAATGAAAATGTGTAACGTTCCCATTTGTGAATAGTTTCTGTGATGAAATATTTCCGGACTTTCTAAAACCCATGGTGTACCATCATCTATCAGATGGTTTTTTCTAGAACTCGATAATGAAAAGTGATCTGTTTGATATAATGGTAAATCTTGAAACTTCATGTTTGAGCCAAGAAGTGAGTCATATCTACCATGTATCACCTGGCTCGCGTGTGACAATATGCAGCTAATTAGTTTGTCTACATTTTCATAAGTAAATGCAATTACAAAAATAGAAATCGTTACGTCAGCAATATACAACAAAATATTTGAGTGGTCAACATTTTTATTGAGACACAAGTTTGCATATTAAAGTTATTTTTGTCACAAAATAATAAAACTACTGGTAAGATCCATGTACTTGGACGGAAGCATGATTTAATAGTAATGCTGTGATATTTACTAAATGGAAGGTAAGGAATGTTTAACAACTGCAGTATATAGCTAGTCATCGGGAGCCAATTTCACAAAACATTGTAAGTCTAGTTTACGACTAGTTGTGGACGTAAACGTAAGTAGCAAATTGCGATTGTCTGCGGTTACTGATATGACTGGTTAGTACCTGTGATATAGGTTTTTGTGCATTTGTGGCGTATTACCAATGGATGGTTTTTCATTACGTTTAGTTATATTTTTAGAAACACTATTATTTACGTTTACGTCCACAACTAGTTGTAAATGTTTTGTGAAACAGGCGCCAGGTGTCCAGCCTACAGTAATTTAGAACACTTAATCTAGACTAGAGCACTCTGTTTGCAATGACAGTTATATGTATGTACACATCTAAAATAAAGTTAAACACCATCCAATGTTTTCAGGATATCGCATACCGGTAATCAGATGTTCTTCGACACGGTATTATCAAATATTGGAGGGTAAAAACATTTGATATGCTATCATTGTCATACACATGACATAATAACAACAAAATACATGTTGATATGAGTATATTTTACTTATAACAGAATTCTGTCACAATGGAGAGAATTTGAATGAAAATCGACAAAGATATACATTTACGGCCAGTAAGTCATGTACACCAACTCAACTAATATATCTAATGGTTCTTGAACGTGTACAGATGATGCAAAATAATTAATACTTGATATCATGTGTATGAACCATGGGTTGGATAATTTCCCTCAGCTGTTGTTTTATCCCACAATCAAACGTAAGTGGTGCTTAACTCTATTTCAGCTGTTTATACATAATTATAGGCACTTTCGACATACAGTGTACATGACTGCAAAGACTACAGCCTTTGAAATAACAGTTGTGAAGCACTGTTTGGAACATAACAGGAAAATTAAATAGAATACATAAACGATAGCTTCTTCACAGGGGCAATATTCAAAATTAACCAATAAATAAAAAGTATATACGTACAAAAACATGGTAATAAATTATTTGACTGATTCAAACACTTGCCAAAGTTGTTTTTAATACTTACTCACAAATCTAGAATACTTATGAAATTTAATGTTATATCTCTCATAGTGACACACATACAGTCTCATACATAGAACCAACATTGCCAACCCTAGGTCTAATCAAAATTCAATCATCTCCATTGGTATCTAGTTATCACTGTAGATAAACTAACAATGACTACTGTATATTACTGCACATATACATATATTCTTCCGAGATATTATGTCTCAACCTTCAACAAAATACATAATGATCAGTATTAAATATTATTAAGCTAGTATTGTTTTTTTCAATCTAGTTATCACTGTAAATAAACTAACAATGACTCCCATAATTATATAACTGCACATATATTATTTCGGAGATAGTATGTTTCAAACTTCAAGAAAATACATAATGATCAGTATTCAATATTAAGCTAGTTATCACTGTATATAAACTAACAATGACTACTGTATATATTACTTCACATATATTTTACTCGGATAATAGTAAATAAATGATGATGGCAGTTATTACATGTACATGTATGTGGTTTTGGGAATTTAATACTTTGACGAACTTGTCAATACATGGAGATATTTAATTTGTACAGTTTACAGTAAGTTCAATTTCATGCCTTTTGGAAACTTCGTCATCTTTTTGCCGAGTTTGCTGAAAAAAAAAAGAAGATATATATATATATATATATATATATACAATGTCATGTATATTATATACATGTATATACATCTAATACATTTGTAGTACATGTAGCTTAATATGGTCCTTGGACTTTTGCCTACAATAATTTAGTATGATGATACAAATTATTTTAGACACCTACACATTAAGCTGCTATAACAATTTGGATGACTAGAAACACAGGATATACATATATTGATATTATAAGCAATGTGATGTTAGTAAAGGTTAACTTTAATAAGAAGAAATTCTCTATTATCCAGAAACATTTTACAAATAGCATTAAATGCGTACATAAGGCGGCATCCATCTTTAAACCAGACATGTGCCTTTAACATTATATTTAACATTATTAGTGACTTGAATTGTGCAGCAAAATTCAGAGCTAGATGGAGCATTGTAAATAAGAAATATAGCTCTTCTTGCATTTAGTCATTCTCTAAGAAGTCCTATTTGACCAACCTTTATGTGCCAATGGTAAAAACATATTTTTTAAATCTTCCTTATTTGGTTAACCTTTTCCCAAAATGTAGAGAAAGTTTGATGAAAGTCAACGTTTATCAGAAAACATAACCCATCTAAGAAAATAGTCAGAGCCACCAAGATCGGATGAACAAAGATTATACACAGTGGATATGAGATCTGATTTTCACCAGGTTGTATAATGAGATAAAGTAAAGTGCTTACTCTGTTTTAAAAGATTTTGTCTGGCCTTTACAAAAGCCATAATGTCTGCATCTGCTTTGGCATCGCCTGTTAGAGGAATATCTCCACTCTCAGACCTGTGAGAAGTGCAACAGTGTAGGTTAGTAGAAAGCACACAACAACATATACACAACATAAGGCAGATTCACTTTTACTGAATTATGTCAATGTCAGTATTATTGTCATTATATAAAAACAAAATTTGAATTTAATCAGAGTGTGATATCACAACAATATAATAATTATTAGGATGAATTATCAATCTCTATTATGAAAGAAAAAGTCCAATTTTAGCAAACAATTGTATAAACCATATTTTGCCATCCAATAGCTGATGTTTCTTTTTTCATGCTGTGGGGGTCGTTAAATTTTACTTCATTCATTCAAATTGCAGATTCAATGACAGCATAAGCGTTTACCGACACATCCTGTCTTAGTACACACACAATACTCTTCTACTTAAGTTTCTATTTTAATCTCAAATAAATGTCAAAATATTAGAAACTACTAGATTTATCATTGATGAAGTAATGCCTTCTGTTATTAATCATGAGTAAGTTACTGTGCAACACATCTATACTAAAATAGAGGTATAACGATACGTGGACTTACGATACAATATGATACAATAAGTATCCCGATGAACTGTTTCCTTTACAGGTAAAACCTTCAGTTCTAGATTATTAATCAAATGTGTGAAATCATGACATAAGCTTAATTACAGACTACATTTCTGTTACCAACCAGAAAATTTATACATTTTTATATCATACTTCATGTATCATATGGCTTTCCTGAATCGATGTATTGTATTATGTATTTCGTATCACGATACGATATTGTATCGCTGTATCGTTACAGCTCTATACAAAATATCAACAGAACAACACAACAAACTAACCTAATTGCACCAACAACTCACCTAGGATTCTGATGCTGTGCAGTTTCTATAGAATATTGTGACGAATACCCACTCGTCTCTCCACCTCCTCCACGATGCACGCTGGACAAGATGTTGTCCGAGACGCCCTTCCTTGACCGGCTCGAATTCGCTGGCTTGCTCCAAGACGAGTCAGCACTCTGCGGGTAAACCATCTCTTGGGAGTAGTTGCGGTTGCTGCTGTTTAGCGGTATCTGTGGTGGTGTGCGTGGCGGCGTCCTCCATGCAGTTCTGGGATCAATACTCTTGAGAGTTGGTGGTACATGCTGTAAATAATTTTTAGTTTTATTTTCGATTAAATGTCACTCGAAAACAAATAATTTTTTGTGAAACAATTTTAAAATGATGTAAATTCGGGAAAATTAATATAGCTCTATTTTAGGCAAGAATTGTTATAATAAATGTGATAAATTAATTGGGGATATTAGTTAAACATTTTAAAATAATAATTTCACTCAATAAAGCAAATTAAATTAGACTTATGTATAAATATGTATGAAGTGTTCTTAAAGAGAACCTGTCTAAGGATGTTGTTGCATCTGAAACAATAGACATGTAAACAATTCAGCAGCAATTTCATGGCAATATGTTAGTAAAAGACATAACCAGTAGTTTCAAAGAATATAATGAAAACTGTTATATATGTTCTACTACCAATGGGTGAATACAGTCCATTAATGTATCTTTAGTTGTACCTATTAATTGTTAATATGCTCCAAAGAGAAAAAGTAAATATCTTACCCCAGTGGATGCGGACTGATTTGCCCACCACAATTCAAAATCTTTCATTAACTTCACTTTGGACTTTTCCAATAAATGCTGCAAGTGTTCTATTTCAGTTTTCATTTCCCGGAGTTTGTTAAATGTTTCCTTATAGCTGGAAAAAACAAATCAGTAAAAGTATCGATTAAATATACACCTACATTTGAAATAATTATTAGTCGGATAAATAATTATGCTTACAAACAAAATTGCATGATTAAAACAGATTGTTAATAATTTTTAAGCTGATAACATTAAATGTTTTTAAAACTAATAATATTAATCAGCTTCCTCCGATGTAGTGCAGCCCTTAATTTATGTTACAGGTTTATTTCCGACTGTACACATCAAGTTAGTTATCAAGACAACAATGCATACTTCACACTTACATTCAACAGACATTTTTAATGTTACATATGCACTTTTTCATAGATAGGATATTACATATAAGGTCAACAATATACTGCTAGTTGGAATGGGACAATATCCAAACATTACTACAGTCTACTGCCAAGGAGGATCAACACTGCGACATATTGCATCTTAAGTAAATATCCATTACAAAGTCAAGGGAGTAATACTATGTATATTTCATTAGCAACCAAACCAAGTTTAATATAACATATCAGTTTGGTAAATAGCTGTTATAACTGGTTGTAAGATCTCACCTTAACTTTTCTTCTTCCAGTGCATGTCTTAATTCTTGTTCTTCTTCATCAGGAACTGTATTTTCTGAATCAGCAAGACCTGAAAAAAATATATATTGATAACACACAAACATAATTTGATAGAACTGAAAATTAACATGAATCGATATAAGTGAAAATTCACATTTAGTGGTATGTTATTGAGTATTTGGTACCTCTAAATTATGCTAACTAACCAATCAGAATCAAGTATTCATAAAGTCATGGTAGAATACATGTATATAACAAAGACAATAGAAATGTGCTTTAATTTGATACTGATATATATTTATAATGACAAATTTTGTACCTTTCATGGCCATTTGCATCCTGTATTGCTCAATCTTGCTCTTGAAATGATCTGGCAAAATAAAAAAAAACCTCATATAGGTGACTGGAATTGTGATGTCAAACACATAGTTTCCGAAAAAAAATCTGTTCCCACCATATAGGCTAGTCTTAATTGATTAGCAGCAAGGAATATTTTCTGTGCGCTTTTCCACCACAAGTAGTGGATCACTTGCTAGAATTGAAAATGACCCAAAAGGTCCACTGAGGAGGATTGATCCTTCGACCTCAACCATGAGGTGAATTATGTACTGCTCCCACTTCGTATGAAAATATACTTATGCAATCATAAAATGTTATTCCACCCACCCACCTCTCCATTTGGATTCAATTAAGTACAGGCTTTAACATGTGGTAGTTACAAAACCAAACCAGGAAAACAGTTTCGACTATAGATAGCAAAATTACTATAAAAAGTATTTATTAATTCAAAATGCATAATTTTTGTGGCAACTAGATGGATAAAGCCAAGATTGTAATATTGTTTTGCATATGGCATTTTAATGCATCAATCACAAATAGTTATCAAAATATGGCTATTTCTGGACACATAAAACAAACAGAACTACATGTATTGATGACTGATTATACTACCCATCATATACAATTTCAGTGGATTACTCACTTATTTTGTTTTTCGATTTATTAAGAGTTTCTCCAGAGACCTTGGCTTCTGAGTATTTATACTTTAACATCCGCTTGTTGTCATCTATTGTTTTGTTGTGTTCATAGTCAGCAAGAAATATATCAAATGCTTCTTGCCTGCCTACGGACAAGTTGCCCACTGAAAGAGAAAAGTATAAAATACGATGCTTGTCGAGGATTTTTATACTTTTATGAACGAGTACCAATAAATTATGATATCGCAATACATGAGAGGGGTATTCTTTTTATCGTTCTGTCTAATGTGATAATTATTAACAGAAATTAAAGATAAAGGAACACATGAAAATTTTGCCTCAAAAGTATGACATCAGCTGCAGTTGTGACAACACTATCACGTCACATTTAGGACTATCATGTTTCTTGGTGATGAGCTCGATAAACCGTTAGTAGGAGGAGATATTACAGTAGATATCACAAATAATAATGCCAGTGATATCTCCTGCAAAAACGTCTAATAAGATGATAAAAGGTTATGCTGGTGTCCATGTTAGTTAGGCAAAGAATTACTAAAAAATTATGAAGGCGAACAGTCTGTCATCTCAGTGGTATGACATTGAAAAGAAACAAGTTCTAAAAAATGTCAGGATATTGTCTCCCTTGATGCATCAAGGGAAGTAATAACCGATTTTAAACAAGTAAAATACACACAAGGATAACAGAGATAACTGTTAAACTTACAAATTTTTGTCTTTGTTTTTTCATCTAATTCTGGCTGTGTATGCAATTTGTTCTCTTCTTTCGCTCTATGACTGGATTTCACAAACGTTCTTGAATTTTGCTTTTCTTCTCCATTAATTGAATCTCCATTTGTATATCTAGGTGTCCTTTGACCTGAATTATATGACACATCTGACCTCTGACCTGCTCTGGCATCATAGTCCAACTGTGATGCAGCATTTGATGTCTTCGCTCTTTCTTTTTTCAACATGTTCACAAGAATATCTTACTCTGTTAAGGACATTCAACTTTTTTTAAAGGGAATCGGTCTTCTTCACATGATGATGAAGTGAAGCGAGTTGTAACCAACAAAACTTTGCTAGCAGAAGAGAAAATACTGTTCTTGTTTATGTAGAAAATCACCTAGACTTATTATATGATTCAAAATATTAACAGAAATGTCAAAGAGCTATTATGTTATATAAAGTTGATTGTTACACATCATAGGACTACCTCACCAAAAACATAAATTCTCAGAGTTCGAACAGTTCTAATACTGTAACTTTTAAATTATCACTTTTCTTTTGTCACAAATCAACTAATTTAAATTAGCACTATATGACCTGTATTAATCAGCCATCTACCTTATGAGACAATTTTTTACTCCCTTGTGAGGCAAGTTAATAACAATACGGGTTTCATTGTACATATTTTCACATGTTTATTTGTTGATAACAATAGGAATAACACAAAAGGATACTAATCTCATTGTCTCTTTGCAGTACTAAATCTTTCAGCTTTTGATTTTCCGTATTGCTGTAAGGACCAATATCAATCGGAGTTACGTTCCTTGGTGGGCTCTCAGTGTTTTTTCCACCAGTCTTCTCAAGCACATACCTCTATTAAATAACAAATATTTAGTTATAATACGATTTTAAGAAAGAGAACATTCAAGTTTAAAAATTAAAAACAATCATAAAGCTTGAATAATATGCAGATGCATGTCACCAAGTTCAGTGGCGTTTAGTTTAAAACTCATTACAGCATCTGCCAGATGTGCCTGAGGTCAAAGGATTGATACCTGTCAGTGCTTGAGGTCAAAGGATTGATACCTGTTAGTGCTTGAGGTCAAAGGATTGATACCTGTTAGTGTTTGAGGTCATAGGATTGATACCTGTCAGTGCTTAAGGTCAAAGGATTGATACCAGTCAGTGCTTGAGGTCAAAGGATTGATACCGGTCACTTGTTGAGGTCAAAGGATTGATACCTGTCAGTGCTTGAGGTCAAAGGATTAGTACATATCAGTGCTTGAGGTCAATGGATTGATACCCATCAGTATACAAATTACAACTAGTACATTTTTACCCCATTCCAACCAATAGCCTATGACTGGTACAAAATGGTGAGTGCTTCTCTTTAATTCAACTACCTTAAGTATCTTAAAACAGGTCTGTATTTTTCTCATGTCTGCACCAACAGACAGTACAGCATCAGTGTCCGTATCATCCACGAATACCTTGACGGATTCCTCACACCTGTATAAAAAATAAACATAGGGAACAGAGAATACAACATGAGTGGCCGTTAGAGACGATTTGTCTAATGAACAAAAGCGAGCTAGATACATTTTTTAAACATTGAGATGTAAGATAAATCACGGACATGAGTGTACTATGTAGGATTATATTTCTTACAATGCCTCTAAAACCTGTCCTTTTTGTTATATGAATTATTATTTTCAAATCTAAGTGTCTTCATGGACAAAAGTTACATCCTCTAAAGGAAACCCATAATCTGATATAACACATATTAACAAGATCTTAAACGTCCATAACTATAAACTTGAATATAAATTGCAGCACAATGAGTGCCATTACTTAAATTAACATTTACAATAGTTGACAAAAAGCAGAATTGCCAAGTAAAAACAGAATTGCCAAGTGATGTCTAAGTATAAAACTGGGCAGAAACCTGTCCACTTCTTCTTCCGTGAGCTCATCAGTTCTTTGTTCACCAGTAGCCATCGCTAGTTCGTCCTTCAACTGCTGAATTTCACGTTTCAGTTTGGCAATCATCAGTTTAGGATCGAGCTCCTCGTTCAAGATTACATCGTTCTTAATCATTGCAACACGCTGTGCGAACCGACATGTTGATATTGATTCCTAGTGTAACATGCAAACAGTTAAATATGACCATTGCTCTACATGTTTCCATGACTGACCAGTACTACACATAATAGTTAACTGCAATGTGATTAAATTATGTTACGACTTCACTTTTGATTAAGGTTATCATCTTGTTTCATTAATTAGAACTAAAGTTATTACTGAGAAGTGAAAAGGTTAATATAAAAAGTAAAGTATCGAGATATATCTATCATATCATTACCCACTTATCAGGTTACATATTGTATCGGGACTTCTTGTATTGTTACACCCATACTATTAGCCATATACATTATTACTAAAGTTATTTAAAAACGAGTTTGCATTGCAACAGGCCAAGTTTACATTGCAACTCTACAAGTACAGTGAAACCCCTCTAAACCGGACCCTCAGTAAACAGGAATTCCCTCTAAACCGAACATATTTCAAAGTCCCAAA
>JAUTCZ010064822.1:0-17905 GCA_032273805.1 Melanodrymia brightae | reverse complement strand
CCACCGTTTCTAACTGCATGCTCAGCTGAACCATCAGTATAGACATGAGTCCAACTTTCTAGAGGGTAGTTGTTTTGGATGTGTTCCATCGTGTAGTGCTTCTTCTCTGGATTTCCTTGTGTGTCTTTTTTTCCAACGCCTTGGATGCTGCACTGAATCAGAGGAAAGCTGGGTTTTTTCCAAGCAGGTTTTGTTAGGCAGCATGGGATCTCTCTCGGCTCTTGATCTATAATGTCACGGTGTCATCTTTAAATCATGGACTGAAAAGATCATGTTTGTTTAATGACGCCACTGGAACACATCGGTTATTGGACGTCAAACGCATCGTTATATTGACACATGGTCTCAGGGGAACCCGCTGTCGCCGCTACATGGACTACTCATACCATAGACAGGATAGCACACACACCACCGAATGTGATAAACCAGTCGGGTATCACTGGCTGGAACGGAAAATAGCCATAAAATGTTTTGCGCGGTGGAGGATCGATCCCTTGACCAATCCCGCCACAGGCAGACACTCTACCTCTGGACTACGTCCCCACAAATCATGGACTAGGAACTGACCTTACAGCATACACGAATCAGGGTTCTTATCAAACACATCTGAGTGTCAGTGTAAAAGGAATGGCATGGAGCAAAATTTAACGACACCCCAGCATGAAAATAGACCAGCTATTGGGTGTCAAGATATGATATATATTATACAATAATTTAAAAAAAAAGAATAAAATTCAGTGTATAGAGCTAGTATATGAATACTGGTAATATGGATTGTAAGTTCGGTAATATCGTATAGCATAATGGATTACATAATAAGATAAAACTTTACGGATTTTAAAGAAACGCCTTGTCAATAAAACCAGACATTACCTGCATATCATACCCTTGCTATTGACAAAGTGCAGCCGGTTCTGCATCGGTGGGTGACAGACTGCATTAGTTTAGTGCCTTGTCCACTGAAGGTTTACCACCCCATGGGTACAACCTCGACATTGGGTCCCGAACTTTGATGGCGGGCCGTGCCCATGGGGAGGGGTGCCTGAACCTTAAGTGGACAGGGGCATCCTCAACAAAACCTTGACTGACTGGCTGACTGACTGACTGACAGACTGAAAGTTTAAACATTCCCGCTCTGGGTACGGTTCGCCATCAAAGGTCGGGACCCAATGTACCCTAGGCAAGAGGTTCATCGGTGGTAACGTCAATCCGTATTTAATGTGACTACCCAACGTCAGCAGATCCCTGACAAATATCGGCGATTAAGAAAAACCGCAGTAAACAATGAAATAAACTGCGTTATGAGACCAATAACACACACACACACGTTGAGATATTCAGTGTAAGATATGTACAGTGGTGGTGAAATGAAAACCTGGTGGTATTGGTTTCATCTATGAACACTGACTAAATCAATTACATTAATGCACAGAGGTGTCGTAATCAACTGGTAATTCCATTTAAGGTTTGTCTGTTTCAGTTTGTCTCCGAAAGTTGGCTTTAACGACCCATTTGGAAATTGAATGATTTTCACACATCCACACAATTACTAAATGTCCCTATTGGGAAAATGGCATCGCAAACAATCAATATGTTAATGAGGGGCTATTCACTCGCAATTTACTTTGTTTTAATTTATCATCTTTGTCGTAAAATTATACTATAAATTATAGACTTGCTTTTGGGGATTGTATTATATATTTCACGGCAGGTGCGGGAAATTGTTGATGTATTTTAGGAAATTATACATTTATTTCAGTTTTACCTATACTTTTCGACCTCCGAAAGGTAAAGAAATAGGTAATATGTTCAAATGAACGAATTGTATGGCTCCAGACTTTTTAGTAAACAATATACCACACAGGGTTGAACAACGCACCCAAAATGATTCCACTTGCCAGAACAAATTTATTAAAACTTTTTTACATTCAACAATAATTATTGTTCTATGGACTGCCTTACAATTAGAAATACGAAAATATGAGTCTTGTCTGAGCCGGAAAAAAACTCTTTCATTTCCTTTACCTTCTTTCCTCTTTCACTTTCATTCTCATTATTTTACATCCGTATTGTTTTACCGAATATATAATTATGTTGTCATCAAACATATTAAAACTTGTGTGGTTCTTTTTAACGAAAAAATTTAAACTCTTAATGTAGTCCAAGTAGGATTTTGAAATACGTCATTTCATTTAAAATAAATGAATGTTCTATCAATCGTATAATTTATAATGATTGAACGAATCATTAATTTAATTAACTAATGACCCAATTAATTTAATTAGTTAATTAATGAGCGTTTATATATTAGTTTCTAAGCACTGTAAGTAGTTAGTATACAAAACGTAGTATAGTGCATAACATCTATAGATGCAGTGCATATAAATAAAAACGCCATTATAAGAGCAGCAAAAATAATATGTGACGGAATATGTGACGGGAGTGGTTTTCTGTTCTTGTATGCTCGACCTGTATGTTATAAATCACCATTGGTTTGATACATATAATAAACAATATACGTTATATATTGCATTCTGTTCCTTCATATCGGCCGTGAAACACACAATGTAGACTATGATAGTTTATATGCATTCTGTTCCTTTCATATCAGCCGCAAAATACACATGTAGATTATAAGATAGTTTATATTTTTATAAATACTTTATTTATCTGGAAAATGTTCCTGTTTTAAAATTATCAAAAAGATATATATGATAGCTGAGTAAGTAGGACGATGTCTACTAATTAGCTGATAAGTATTAGAAATGTCTGTTTCATTCAGTTATTTACAATGCTTTGACTGAATATACTGTGCGTAATTGTTGATAAGAACATACATAAACACGTACACTTCAGATAAGTGGTTTTTATATAAGAAACACGTTTGAAAATCTGACAGTATTTGATAAAAATGCTAAATATAATTGTAATTATTTCCGCGTTTGAAATACTATTCTACATTAAACAATCTCATATTCCTCAGGGCACGGCATTTCAATTACATAACCTATGTTCAATTCAATGTGAAAAGGGGCTCTTCATAACTATCTAACAACAGCGCAGTAACATAATGTTGCTAGCAGCTACTAATATTGTTAAAGCATCTTCTTCATTGCGTTTATTAATATTTCTATCCCAAAGACTCGGTCTTGTAGTTCAATTTTGAAAGAACTAAACTGCCTCACTAAGAGCACCAACTAGCGGTAAATGGATATTAATGTGCTAAAGGCTGAATAGATTGTGCTTAACTTTACTTGACCGACACAAGCATCAATACAAAACGATAATATGACAAAAGGAAACCGATAAAATGGATAGATAAATTTAATATATTCTTCTTTGCGTTCTTCATCCGTCAATGTGCCCAGGGTCGTTGTGACCAAACGGATCAAAAGGAATAATAAGATAAAAAATGTATATAACTATGATAAAATGGGCATGGAAATGGGATAAGATAATACGCTGGACGAAGTGGCGACTTTCCAGAAGTCAATGTTTATTTTAAACCTCACATCTCTGTTCAGTTTGGGAGCCCAAGTTTGTGGCATCTACCTTAAATACAAACCAGTGGATTTAAATGTAACACCTGTCAGATTCCATTCTAGCGTATATTATATTCGCAACAAGCCCCGTATTTTTGTATTGGTAACTTCTTATTATTATAAAGCCAGATAGACTAATAAATGATGTCATGTTGGTTACAAACTTCTTCTTCTGCGTTCGAACACTGTTGGTTATGGCTCTTGTTTTGGATCCTGGGTAAGTGTGTGTTTCCCCATAGCTTGTCTCTAAAGTGCAGTGGTACTGGCCAAGAGTGTGTTCTCTCGGTGGTGGGTAGGACATTATTGTAGTATGTTCTCTGAATACTGTGTTACTATGCCACAAGAACATTCCATGGATGGTGAAATTTTGATGTGATGCATAATTATGGGACAGTGGGCGACAATGGCCGGTTCTGTGGTGAACCTAACCATTACTTAAAGCTATTTGTTCGAGTTCAAGATAGATGCAACAAAAAGTGTGCTCACAAAGCCTCATATCATGTTGGATATCAGATAACGCGAACTCTCTACGAGCACCCAGAGGGATATTCGAAGAAAGCCGAAAGCCGTGGCGGTATGTACACATGGACGACTGCTTAAATAGTGATAACACCATGTATTCGTGAAAGTCGATCATATTCTGCCCAAGCCGTGCCTCCATCTTGAACTGGACCCAGAAAAGACAAAACAAAAACATTATTTCATTTCACCATTTGCTCTTGACCGACAATATGATGGTTAAATATGCAAGTAACTGGTTTCATTACGCAGCCAATTGGATCTCAGTTCAGGTCACGATTGTTGGTTTACAATCGATCTTGTTTTTAGCTTTTACAATCAGTATTCCGCGAGCTCTTTTTATAGAGCTACTGTTCATACTACTCGGCGGCGTTCCCTGTGGTTATTTGGACACTTTGCTGGTAATAGAACGTGAAGGAGAATTTACAGTAAGTTCCTCTGTATTCAGGCTCTGTACTCCAGAGGCGAACCCGTGCTGGAATTTGGTCATGCAATTGCTGTCAACACACTAACGATGTTAATGTTCCTAACACCCACCACACGCTGTCTCATTCCCTATAGGAATGGATATATTTCAGGACAGTAAAATGTCGGATATTAACTTACTAAAGATTATTTTATTAGCTGACGTATTCGTCTGCTATTTATTGAATACTGATTCTTGACATTGATGTATACATTCGACTAGACGCAAACTTTGTCAGAAGTAAAGTTATAGCATACACTTATGGAGCAGTGTATAATATTGAGATGCCTTTTGTCGCTTTGAATCGTGCTAAGATCAAGGTATGAAAGAGATATTCAACTTTCTGTTGTTTCCTTTATGTTCAACATGGGGGTAGATCATTGGTTGGTTTTGTGTTATTATGAAAAGACATCACAACATCACTATCGCGGAAAGATGATGCTTTACTATCTATATTCGTCATGTGGAGACAGTGTATATAATATACATTTGTCTTTAAAGTTATTTTTACATTGTAGATAACCAAAAACTCTATACTTCCAATGTCAATTTATTATAGCATTATCTTATAATGTATATTCTCGTGGAATTTTTTTGGGGGCATTTTGTCATGGAAACCTTTCCTTTACTGCCGCTACAAAACCAAACTCTCGTAAAACACGTCTTCATATCAGCGAGTGATGATATAAGTATAAATAAAGTTCTGTTCTATTCGGCAAGACATCAATCAATCCCACTTCAATTAATTGATCAATCAATCATGACGGTCCCCAGGAGCAATGACAATCATCCTTGTTATCAAAAGCTTATGCGTTGATTTTCTTCACTGAAACAAGGAGCAGGGAGTAGCTCAGGGGTAGAGTGTCCGCCTGTGCTCGATGGGTCTAAGGGTCTATCCTCCTCAGGTGACCCGTTGGGTTGTTTCCCGTTCCAACAAAGTGATCCACGACTGGTCTATCAAAGGCCGTGTTGTGTGCTATCCTGTCTGGGAAAGTGCACATTAAAGATCCCTTGCTGTTGTTCGAAGAAGAGTAGCCTATATGGCGGCAGCGGGTGTTTTCTGTGACCAAGTGTCAACATAAACGTGTGTTTGATATCCAATAACCGCTGATTAATAATCAATGTGTTCCAGAGGTGTCATTAAACAAATAGACTTTATCTTTATCTTCACTTAATACGGAATCGGTCTCGAACAGAGGAAAACCAGGATGTAAATTTTCAAATATCAATACAACGAATGACTGACTGACTGACTGAAAAAATGAATGAATGAATGAATGAATGCATGATTGAATGAATGAATGAATTTTTTAACGACACACCAGTACGAAAAAAAAGACAACAAAAGTGATCGAACAGCTCGTAGAATTATTCAGTAACCCGCCGTTACCAAACTGGCAAGATCAGAGCCAAGACATTGGTCCATTTATCATTTGTAAGAGCTTCAGAAAACACGCTTTACATAAGACAAGGATTGAACAGCGTAATAAAGATGTTAGGTTCATCCATGGTAACGTGGTGACAACATAACTAATGTTTTGTGAGATCTGTCTTCTCTCTTCTTTTGGCCCAGACTCATTTCATGGTGACACTTTACAATGGTGAGGTTATCAATCTTTGTTCTGTGTCTCTCTCCTACGTACACACAATGTCGTGATAGAGACTGGGTCTTGCGGCTAAAGTTCAGCGGACTACTTTATTAAATTTCGTATCCCAGGTGTATGATTAAATTCATCCTAAAATAGCAATAAACTGTGTATTTTACAGTGCCTAAAACTAACCACTTGCACTCTACTGTCAATAAAGCGACGGTGCGGTAAATTTGTATTTGATGTCATTAATTTTCTGCAGCAATAAAACTAATCAACCGACATCCAAATAGAATAGCTGAGCAGTGTTTGTGCCGGGCTCACTAACCGTGTCTGTATATCAGCGTAATTGGCCCGAGCTTTAGAATGCTATTAATTCCCGCCAAACCAATACTCGAGACAAAAATTGACTGGTTCTTGCCTGCTAAATCTGAAGTCGGCGCGAGCTTTTCTTGTATGTCTCAGACTCATCTTGAAATTCGACACAGCCAAACATTTTGGAACAGGTTTTATAGTCTGAAAATGTTTTTACAGAGTATATTTTATCTTCTTAAGCGTGAATCATAACTTGTTTCTAGCCAATTAGTTGTGTATAGTAGCTTAATGGAGGAGCGGGGTGTAACTCAGCGTTAGGGTGTCCGCTTGTGGCTCGATCCTTCTCAGGGGACCCGTTGGGTTATTTTCCGTTCCGACCAGTGGTCTATTAAATGCTGTGATGCATGCTATACTGTATGTGGAAAAATGCACATAAAAGATCCCTTACTGTTATTCGAAGAGGAGTAGCCTATGTGGCGGCAGCAGTTTCCTCTTTGACCAAGTGTCAAAATAACCGTGCGTTTGACATCCAATAACCGCTGATTAATAATCAATGTGTTCCAGACAAACTTTATCTTTATCTGTTAGTAGCTTAATGCATACCTTTAATGCGTATCGTGCTAACTTATCGTTGGCAAAAGCCAAGTGACGATACTAAGCTGTGTGTTAGATCTTATCAAAGCGGATGCTAACCAGATCTTTGAGTGCACAAAAAGCGAATCTACTAAAAACAGAGTCCAACATTCACCTTTATTATCCAATGATCCATCAAATCAAAAATAATAATTGCTATTTCTTTGTACTCATCATTATCCATGCACGGTCTTGTTATCCATGCAGTAAACGTCTTTAATCGACAATACCCAATTAGATATGTATTGCATATGCACGTCATCAGAATGTTACCTCGTAAAAAAGCGACATGAAACACTTTCCTAGTGAAGACAAGATTGATTCGGAACCCATATCGAACGCGACCCGATGTACGTGCGCGGTTGCTAAAGTCACAGATTCTGAAGATTTCACTGCAGGACAATAAAAATATATTTGGTAAGATGTGTTGTGGAATCATTTAGGTTCCACCCACAAGTTCCTTAGGGAAACGACTTTTATAGTTCATATATTATTATTATTATAATAATAGCTCTTTACCCTATATTGTAATATGTATATAGCTTAAAATCATCAAATGATGTATTGATCAGCTTTCTACTCTGATTTGTTTAATTTCGTAATTTTTATCATTTTCTGACACCCAATAGCCGATGTTTATTGTTGTGCTGGAGTATCGTTAAACATCAATCCATTTCCATATTTTCAAACTCAGATACATATGACATAATAGTAAATTTCTGCTTAACTGGTAATCGAACGCACATATTGGAGAGAAAGAACCGATTTTCTTAAATGCAGATCACCTTTTCCCCACGAGGACATCGAAAACGAACCAGGATTCGGTTACTGAAAGGAATAAATTGTTCGCCACGTTCCGACGCGACATACATGTAGTTTACTCCAGCTATTGGTTGGCATGAGAAATGATAACGGATCGTGTAATTGACTAGACTTCGCATGTCCCGACAGGGAACGTGGTGTCTACTATTACTCCTGATGACCATAAACCACGAACATAGGTGTTTGTAACTTAACATTTAGATTATTATGAGAGTGTACCACGCGATAATTACGTTTCTGGAGTCGAGACCCATCTTGTAAACATAATGCTATTCATCAACAGGACGCTGACTATTAGTTTATTTATATTTGACTATTGAACTGACTGTTTCGAGTTTGGTAACAATCGTCCGCGCAAGACTAAGCTGTAACGATCTGAACAGAATCAAACCGTATCTCTATCTGACAGAGTTCAGATGTATTTTGGATAAATATACAACATCCATTGTCGTAATGACACCCTGTGTTTGCGAATCATCCTGCCCCGCCGGTGACATCCGTCTTAATTTCGAAATAGTTAAATACTAACAAACCCAAAATTATCAAAGCTGTATTTATGTAGAAGAAAGCCTTCATGCAATTTGAAAATCAAATGCTATAATCATAACAGATACCGCCAGTGCAGAAAGATGTACTAATTGGGACATCTTGGGCTGGTGTCTATCCAAAATCTTCTTGGGCAGTTGGGACATTTTCGACTGCTACAGGACATGCATTCCTCAGTAATCCAGATAGCTCTGCCGACAAGAGCTCAGCTCCTCTCAGGTACACAGAAGCTGGATCGGCTAATGGATAGAGGCTAGACAAATTTGCGTTCTGGGTAACCCTGAGTGCGGAGGTCGGGAAGTATTGTGCCGCATGGAATACCCTAATGAACCACAATACCATGACAGCTATCATTACCACGCATCGAGACAAATATGACGTTATCAGATTCTGAACTGCAGAGGACGACATCGCCCATCGTTAATGCTGGCCTACACGTGTAGTCAACAAGCGAACGAAATGAAGACTAATGAAGACTGCTTTGTCTAAAATATTGCTTGGATTATTTTGTACATAGGTGCTGATTAGACAGATCTATCTAGGGTAACAATGGTCATAATTGCAAAGCACACAACCTTGACTACGTTACTTCTTTGATTAAAGGATACCAGTAAGCCATCATTCACGATAGCTTGCTCTCGGTGACAGTTCGAAATTATGGTTTGACACATAAACAATGTGGTTTTAATTCCCTGTCCATCTACTAGCAGAATTTATCCGGTGAAAGCCAAACGTGCCCGGTCGCTTCCACGGTCATTAATCAGCATGTCAATCATTGCCATGGATTCCCCCATTCATCACCCATATTATACTGCTAATTGCAAGGAATTGAAGGTGCTGGAAGTTAAAGACACAATCCCGAGTTTGAAGATAGATGCTTACGTACGTGCGCATCTAATGCTATTTGTATAATATTTCTGACTAATAGAACATTTACTTACACCATATTGTTTTCAATATAAGTATATCCTATCTGTTTAAGGTCATCCAAATAGTTATAGTAACTTTTTGTAGTTTTGTCAAAAATAAATTGTTCCGTACTAAATTTAATTATTTTAGGCGAAAGTCCAAGGACTATTTTAAACTACTACAAACTACATTGGATATATAAATATTGATATTATAAACAAGAAAATGTAAGTTAATAACAAGAAATGCTCGCTTAGCCGGAAACATGTTACAAATAGCATTTCCGTTCCGAATGTGATGTAATGTGTAGAATATTTGACGTATTTAAAAAAAAATATTTGACGCTAATTTACGTGTAGAAAGTATTTTAAAGTTCTGGTTATGATAATTATTAATACGAATAATCTATAAATTATATTAAAGGGACATTTTTGAGTTTAAGACGGAATCCATTCTATTATAACTTATTTTCGGATATCAGATATTATTATTTTATAACAATTACAATTTACTTACATTTAATTACTTAGAATATCAATTATATTTATGTACCGTATATTCAATATGTTTGTAGTAGCTTAATATGGTCCGTGCACTTTTGCCTGCAATAATGTACAAACATTTGGATGATCAGAAACACATTGGATAGAGGGATATTATTTTACATTTTGAGCAAGAACATTTTAATAATAAAAAAAACATATAAAATAGGAGCTCACGTACTGTAGCATCCTTCTTAAACATAGGAATGTCCCTTTAAATTCAATGTTAGAGGTGGATTGTCTTTAATCGAATTGTAATTCCTTATAACGGAATACACACTCGATAAAGCCTCAGTCCTGTGTCAAAATAGTTAATGAATTTTAAATATTTTTAAATTTTCAGATGGTCCGTTCAAAATATATGTTTGGTAACAGATGTGTGGTGGAATCATTTAGGTTCCACCCACAACTTGTTTTAAAGTTTCTTCGAGAAACACAATTTTTTGGCAAATTCCAAAAATAAAATCTGTGATATTTTCTATTTCCTTTAGAATAGCCCTGTACACTATATTAACTGTTTATAGATTTTACCATATTATTCATAATTATTATATCAGCTCTATACACTGATTTTTATTCAAATTTGTTACTAGTATATCATTGTATATACCATATTTTGACACTCAATAGCCGATGCCTTTTTTCGTGCTGGGGTGTCGTTAAATTTTACTTCAGTCATTCATTGCGTTCGGAAACCTATCGCACACCACCACCACCACGCACTCCAGCGACCTAGCACACGTTATAATTTTAGTTCTTTCCGACGATAATTCGCCAACTTGTTGTGTTCGATCTATAAGAATGGTTTATCTATAACAATAACCCAGCAACTATAAACTGCAGTGCTCATCTCATGGGGATTTCCGTTACAAGTTTGATTCTGTTATCAGAAATCCAATATTTGGATGTAATTTATTTATTTCTTGTCTGCTAAGTGTTATTGATCAAAACTGGTCTTGGGCGAAATTGCCAATTCAAAATTTCTGTGTATCGCATTTCAGATAATATTGAGATTAAACACCGTCAAAACAAAGGCAAAGATCAACTGGTCTTAAACGTATTAGGCTAACATTGGGATACAATTAGTGCCAATCACAAGGGAAAGCGGTTTCATTTCGCCCCGCTCCCTTTCGCAATAAGTATAGATATAATTTCCATCAGAGGTAGTGGAATTCGTTTTACAAGGGTTATTAAACGTTCTCTCTGTAAAGACCATCACCGACTACTTCATTTTGCAGAATGATATTGAAATCGTGAGACCTAGCGGCGAGCGAACATATCTCACTATGTCACAGTTGGGACCTAATACCCTGGAATCATAGCTACAGTTAATAGCAAATCACTTGCCACTCACCCAGTGTATATGAATGAAAACTGGGCGACATCGCATGTTTGGAACGTTTAGAACGTATGGTCTTACCATATTAAAGGCACATACCCGACTTTTAAGTCTGATGCCACCATACGTGCGTATATAATACTATTTTTAAAACATATTTCTGGCTAATAGAGCATTTTTATTTATTAAAGTTACAATTTACATACATTATATTACATACAATATCAATATATGTAAATCCAATAAGTTTGTAGTAACGTAGTATGGTGCTTGGGCTTTTGTTAGTTCTAAAAAATTATTTTAGAAAAAAGTACATGTACACATAAAGCTACTATAACAATTTGGATGACCAGAAACACATAGGATATGGATATATTGATATTATAAGCAATAAGATGTAAGCAAATTGAATAATAAGGAAATTGAATGCTCTATTAGCCAGAAACATGTTACAAATAGCTGATTTTTATTCTTTTTTAATATCATTGTGTATACATGTACATGTATACCATAATTATTTTGACACCCACTAGCCGATGACTTTTTTCGTGCTAGAGTGTCGTTAAAAATCAATTCATTCGTGCATTCATCCATGGAATACAATTTAAAAGCACATTAAAGCACGAAATAAGCACCTTCGTTTGAAACATTGAACATTTTCTCTCAGAATTAATTCTGAGATGTCAAACAGGAATTATATTCTTTTGAGACTTGTACTCTTCCCCAACTTGTTCACCGTACTTGGCGTTTTAAATTGAAACGTCATAACGAGAACGCAGAAGTCGTAGGATAACAATGATGAATTGCTCAACTCCAGATTGATTTCAATTACTGACCAATTCCTCTCATATCCTGCCATATCATACCAGTTGCCTCCATGGCGCAGATCAATAGCGCCAAGATGAATGGAAACAATGCATATTCGCATTACCCATTGTTTATGCTTCATGTCCACGCACATATTATTAGACATTTACTCATTTTAATAGATCTTACATCACGCATTGATTCGAGCTGGATCAGTGATTAGAACTTCCGTCTGTTAGTTAGTCAGTTAGTTATAACTTGTTTACGTGCGTATATTCAATTAAGGTTCAAGCACGTCTGTCGTGCTCACGCAGTCCACTTGCCTCGACTGCCTGTCTAGAACAGAAGTTAGTGTTAGTATTATAGAGGAAACCCGCTACTCCGATGCACTTTCCCACAGACAAGACTGTACATACCACGGCGTTTGTTGAACCAGTTGTGGACACACCAATCCACAGCCTTGCGGAGCACTTACTCTGGGTTGGAGTAGGAACTGGGATAAAAAATTCCATATGCCACGAATGGGATTCGAACCCAGTACCTACCAGCCTGAAGCGTTGACCACTACACTACGGAGGCCGCCTGTGGATCATGAAGTCTTTGTACCAGCTGTGGAGTAGTGGTTTAAACAAACAGTCTCGTACGTACCTCAGACTTTGACATACTAGGCATACATTACTGATTGGAATGTCAGTAAATGTTAATTTTAATTATAGAAAAAACTTCCAGAAATGTTACAAAAAGCATTAGATGCGCAAGCACGTTAGAATTCGTCTCAAATATTATTTGAAACATTTATGTCCAATGTGTTTGTAGTAGCTTAATATGGTCCTTGGACTTTTGCTTACAATAGTTGAGTACGTACTAAATTATTTTAGACAAAAGGGCACAGTAAGCTATTATAACATTTTGGATGTCCAGAAACACATAGGATATACACAGTCATAATATTATTGATATTGTAAGTAATAATATGTATGTAAATGTTAATTTTTATAATAAGAAATGCTCTATTAGCCAGAAATATGTTACAAATGGCATAAGACGCGCACGTACGGTGGCACTCATCGTAAAGGTCGGGACTGTCCCTTTAAAGCCTTTTCTCAACTTTATGGACACAAGCGATGCACACAAATCGAATGAGTGTGTTATATGGGCGATGGGACGTGAAATGAAGTTCCACAATGCAGACAATATGACAAGAATTTGGAGAACATTGCTTGGGGCAGGCAATTGAACATCCAATAAAGGCATGCAACGATACTTGATTAAACACAACTTGCTTCTGTTGCCGTTTGCCTGTAAACCATTTCTCCACATGCGCCGATGCATTTATTTAACAAAAGAATATTCTCTTAATACCGGAGTGGTATTAAATTGGCCAATTGGCTTAAATTGGCGGGAATGTGCATGCCCCTTTGTATAATTCGAGGCCAACAGGTGGCGCTGTAAGCAGAGGCAAACGTCTGCCATGAAGGCAATGTGTATAATAAATTTTGAATGAATAAATCAATAAAATTTAACGACACCCCAGCACGAAAAAAGACCGGCTATTGGTTGTCAAAATACGGTATTATAAAATGATATAAAAATGAATAAAAATCAGTGAATAGAGCTGATATACGAATAATGTATAGTACAATCTACAAACAATAGTGTACATAGCTAAACAAATTTATCAAACAAAATATAGTATCACAGATGAATGTTTTAAAATCTACAATAAAATCCGGTTTCGCGATTTTAAAATAAAATTTGAAAGCTTACAAACGCTGGTTCGAGTTTTACTATATTATTATTATTTATATTTGTAAACTAATATTATAAAACTAGTAATTATTCTACGTCTTTAATAAATATAAATGCTTCATTAGTTAGAAATATATTACAAATAGCATTAGATACGCACATAGAATGACATCCGTCTGTAAACCCAGGAACGTAACTTTAACATTACATAACAGTTACAAGCATGAGGAAAATGTCTTCAACACGACTGCTATGGAATACGAATGTAGCTAATTTCTTTCTGTTGGACCGCGTTGTTCTTCGTCAACAAGCACCTTTCAGAAGTAAGGAGCCTGACAGGTGAATGTGTTGGTGCAGATATACACTGACAATTAGCTGTAACACAACTCTCCACAGTGGGCCAACACCTCCATCTGTCTATTGTGAGAAGACGTTTACATAGAATCATCTACCAAGCCGCTTTTCTTAAAACATGCCAGTTATTTACAAAGTTTTGCGGAGAGGTTTTACCACAAGAGAGGAAGAGGTATGCGAGTCTTCTCCGTAAAATAATTGAAAAATTGCGCCAGTCCTCGGTACGTGGCAAATGATTTTAGGCAAAAGTACACATAACAATTTGGATGACAAGAAACACATATATAGTGATACTGTAAGCACAAAGATGTAAATAAATGTTAATTTTGATAACAAAGCGCTAAAACCAGACTAATATGTTACGTCAGTGCTTGAGTCCTCGATATAATTCGGATATTAGCCTCAGCAGTTATATAACATTATACATGTATAATAAAGTATACGCATACTGCTCCGGCAAAGAATTTCAAACTCAGTAGCTATGGAACACGAATGTAACTCATTTGTATAATACGTTTGCTACAGTACGTTGTTCTCCGGATAATCCAGATTCAGTACGAACCATTCTGAAATAATATTATCATCTTAAGTTCTCCTTTACAACCAGTTAGATAAAATAAAGTTTGTTTGTTTAACGATACCCCTGGAACACATTGATTATTAATCAACGATTATTGGATGTCGTGCAAACAGTTGTATCGACCAGGTAGAAGACATATAATTTGTTGGTAACAGATATGTGGTGAACTTGCTTAATTTCTCACAAGCAACTAATTATTGTGACAAGTTTTAAAAAGCGAATATTTTTTATATATAATTTGTTTACAATATAGTCCCCTACCCTGCATTGTTGTTAGTTTGATCAGTGTTATATTATACTGATTTGTGTATTTTATGTATTATTTTTGTTATATGAAATTACTATACCCAATAGTCGATGTTCTTTTTCGTGCTGGGGTATCGTTAAAAATCAGCTAATTCATTTCGAAACAAAATACTGAATCGATATTAGTCCACGAAAATACAATACAGTGCAATTTTAAAACTAATTATAGAGTTTTCTCCCATAAGCCCTTGTATGAGACCTTGCAATATGACGATAATCACATAGCAATCTAAAATAATTGTTTAATCGACTATGTGCATTGATTAATGTTTTCGAAGTGCAACATATCGATTTAATCGTTCAGGACGGGGTTTGTAAATCGTTTATTGGCCAATTGTTGATTATTGTAATCATATTAATTTTGGACAAACTACGCTTCAAAAGTCCCTGACATTTGTGGAAACATTACAATTAGACGAAAAGGACATTTCTGCGTTTAAGACGGACACCATCGTACGGGCAAACCTACTGTAACACGTTTCTGGCCGATACAATCTGTTTTAATTATTAATATTACAATTTACTTCTATTTTCTGCCATGGACTAGCAATATTTATATATCCAATACTTTCGGATTATCTCAATATTATGGTCCTCTGACTTTGTACTCGTTAATTTGTTACGATGCAATTAGTATTATATTAGGATTTAACAACACCCTAGCACGAAAAAAATATATCGGCTATTGGGCGTCAATATAATTATTGTTACGAAACAAAATTATTGTAGATTCCATAATAGCACGCGGTATAGCGTTAACAATATAACGATCAAAGGATATCTCCTTATGGTACACGTAACACCTGAAAACTAGTGTTTTAAACAGTGATGACACCTCCAGTTGTATCTCTCAAAGTCGAACCAGCGGCTTTAATACCCGTTTAAAAGCTAGGCATTGTGCCTTTATTTACGTGATATTAATTTTGTCTGGCATTGTCATATATTTACCGATACAGACTGAACTCGAAGAAGCCTGAACGTCTTATAGTCTCCAGTCAAGATGTTGAGTGAATTGCTGCCGATATCATGCATATTATAACATTTGCGATAATATTATAAGATAAATGGTGATTCTAGTTTGATTTTTTTTAATGTGCTCATCTTCCATTTTAATCACGCTCTGCCTTGTGATATTACTAGATCTAATTAACCAACAGTCCCGAGTTTTACGACGGGTACCACCGTACGTGCGCATCTAATGTTGTTTGCAACATATTTATGACTTATTGAACATTTTTATTACTAAAATTAACATTTACTTTCGTTTTGTTGCTTACAATATCAATATAATTATGTATATCCAATGCGTGTGTACTTTGTAGTAGTTTAATATGGTCATTGGACTTTTGCCTACAATACTTTAGTAAGATACAAATTAATTTAGACAAAAGTACACGATAAGCTACAACAGCAAGTTGGATGAGCAGAAACACATAGGATATACAGATATTGATATTGTAAGCAATAAGATGTAAGTAAAGGTCAATTTTAATAATAAGACATTTTCTATTAGTCAGAATTGTTACAAATGGCACAAGACGCGCACGGTGACACCCGTTCATAAAACTCAAGATTGTACCTTTAAATCCGAAACATTTCAACTGAATAGGAATAACATATTGGGTGCAGCAATACTACCAGTATTCCATGCCTATGGCTAGACACCAATTTATTCACATGCATGGCAAACGGATGTTCTTCTAGACATGCTTTCCAGTACGCTTCGTTTAATTAGTATTACACATGTACATAATACACTATTCTTGAAACGTGCCAAAGGCTTTTGCTGCGTTTGCCAACGACCTCTATCAATATTTGACGAGTGTAGAGATAGTATCCCAAAACACATCGCAATTTGCAATTATAGCACCTCCTGACTGTCGGTTCAACTACCAACGATGGAACCATGGTTATTTTAACGTACAACAAGTTTACCTACCATGATCAGATACAATGCACGCTACTACGACAAGACATATCATACACGTTTGTGTTGATATTTCTGTCATAATTTGTCTGCAAGATAGGGATCTGTCTCGATTGCATGCTAAGTACACACACAGACAGATCTCCGTGATGACTAGGAAAACAACAACTGATTTACCAATCTTGGCACTGACGTTTTCAATGATCGAGCCACGTCCCATCTGGCACGTTGGAATCGATTCCAAACACCAGCATTGTCTCTGAGTGAATGTGTTGTTGAAACTAACTGTCCGCCGTGTTTACTCGAGACGGAATGTACTTGTGCCGGGTTAAAAGACCGTGCTACCAAACGGTCAGGCGAATCATTGCAGCAGCCTTGGTCCGCACCCCATATCAATTTGAACGTTGAACTTTTATAGAGTCCATAGTCGTATATGTTGTCTGATTTATACGTACATCACATCGAACTGTGTACAAAGCGGGATTCGAACATACTGCGCAGATTCATATTGTATTTGACAGTCCAAGACCTTAAACATTCAACGTCTTTGTAAAATAAATAGTTGGTCATACATATTTAATACATCTAATTACTCTGAAGAAAGACTCCCCACCCGCGCAATGTGACTATTGTTGATGTACATTGACAGTGCGTCGTATTTTGGTGGATTGTGGCCATTTACAGCCAGTTAGAGATAATATATTTGGTCACAGATGCGTGGTGGGATCATTTAGGTTCCACCCAAAACAATCATGTTTTAAATTTTTTTTGGAAATTTTGTAGTAGCTTAGTATGATACTTGGACTTAATTTCCATAATAAAGAGCTAGAAACATGTTACAAATAGAATTAGCTTCGCAAGCACGGTGGAGATCGTATTTAAACTATAGTCCGGACCACAGCTTTTGTTGTATAGTTTTTCGTAGATAACTTTAGTTTCGTTTAACGTAGAGAAAAAAGG
>JAUTCZ010064711.1:0-17908 GCA_032273805.1 Melanodrymia brightae | reverse complement strand
TTCATAGAAAGTATAAAACCATGTGATACACTTTGTTATTGTTTACATTCTGCTTAAATGTTCGGGTTGGGTGTTACGGTCTCTCTAAATGTTCTACTAGTAAATGACCATATTTTACTGTAAAATGTGTGTGTGCATATAGTTTATAGTATGTTCTTTACATTTCCAAAATAAAAAAGGATTTATAAAATAGGCGGGAACTGACATTTTGTAACTATGAGAGTGTACCTTTAAGGTTGACACACTCCGACTGTCCTGGCACCCAATTCACTACCAATAGGTTGGCGTGCATGTCCATAATAGTATTAATTAATCATGTATGAACCTTGGCGAATATTGA
Organism: Melanodrymia brightae; assembly: GCA_032273805.1. Taxonomy (NCBI): domain Eukaryota; kingdom Metazoa; phylum Mollusca; class Gastropoda; order Neomphalida; family Peltospiridae; genus Melanodrymia; species Melanodrymia brightae. The sequence continues at coordinate 17,568 of JAUTCZ010064711.1, read as the reverse complement.
CATTATTGCAGAGTTTATGCGGATTGTTTCACACCCAATCCTGATAGATAAGTTAGGCGCGTGCATGTGTGGTTCATGGCAGAATGGTGTATGGTACAGTACATGCCTTCGTGACTTAGTCTAAATATTGATACGGTTTTGAAAAAAAACAACCGGTGAATCATATTATAAATGATTAACGGTGAAACAGTCTATGGATGAAAGGACGAAATATAATGATATCTTAAATATTTATATCAAGTTCGCGCGCTAGTATATTCTTGTTCATAGCAGATGGGCCAAATGCGTTTGATACCTTTGGCTTACAGTTATAGAAATGTCACGCATATAATGTGGATTCACCTTGGACATCAACATCTGACTCACACACATCAAGTTCTGTCAAGCATTGCTGCGTTTAAGTGTGAGGTTATTTGTTACCCTTTACGTTTGTGATCATTTCGTATTCTTTAAACTGGATGGTTGTCTTTTTAAATTTAAATTCAGTTTTGACAACTAAAAACTGATGCAATGTGACTGGAATTTGTTACTTAAAAAAAAGAACGTTTCTATATTATAGATTAAACAACATTGTTTTCATATCAAATCAATATTTTAATGTAATATATAAAACTATATAGAACGGGCAAGTCGAACTATTTTCGGAAAATGTCGAATATGCACGGAAGGAGACGACAGAATCCGAAAATTCTACCAAGCGAACGTCACCAAAATATTAAAAGACTGGAATCATCCATAGTACGAAACGAAGGATCGCCCATGTCCTTGACGCACCGACAATCACTCTTGTCTAGTTTCTTATCTTATCGACAGACATTGGATCGTAATGTGTTGTCGTACCAAGCAGAACTTCAGCTCAATGTTATGACGTTTAATCAAGAGAGGGATCGCAACCTTTTAGAGCACAGAATGTCACGTGACATTAGAGTATCGTCGTATGAGTTTGAACGGAAGGAAGAAAAATCCGCAGTCAAAAGCAGCTTCAAGAACACGACTCCTTCAAACTATCGGCGATATTCGTATGATTTCGAAAAACGTTATAGGATACCTTTAATACAAAACAATTCCGACAACAACAAGCCATCAGACATTCGGCCATGTTCGTATGATTTCGGAAAATACTACAAGAATGTCTCAACAAAAACCAGCGCCGAAAACACAAAGCCTTCAGACAATGGGCTATATTCGTACGCTTTTGGAAGACACAATAGGAAACCGAAAGATTATCGAGCTGCTTCTTGTGAATTCTAAAACATCATCACAAAATATTCAATCGCGTGTATTCGGAAAAAAACCAACGGAAAATCTTCAAGGGAGAGAGATTTCGAGAACTAAACATCGGAATTACTTCGTGTAAAGTCGGAAAATACCACGGAAAATTAATGGCATTGGATTGGCTTTGAGTAGTCTCGTGAGAGTTCGGAAATAGTAACTGAAATCTTCAAGGATAGCATTGCTTATTGAGAATTAGAAACAAACCAAATAGCGAAAAACCCACAAGGCAATGCAATCTGGCACACATGAAGTGATCGTACTATAGCAGGTTCGCGTCTGGGGAACAACAAAACAAGATTAATTGCCCATCCAAGTGATTCCAAAGAATGATGTGCTATCAGCAGACATCGAAATGCCTTCGTTTAAAATCGGAAAAGTATATGGTAAATCTGAAAGACAAAGCAACTATGACCAATGTGTGACATAATGATACATTGAAGTTGCTTCAAGTTATTTCCGAAAGCAACCGAATTCTCAAACAAAACAATTCTGTTCAAGAAACATAATTATAAGATATTGGAGTGGTTTCGTGTGAATTCAATGGCAGGCTATAGAAGACCAATATGTTATGTCAACTCCCTTGTGCTACTTTGTCTGGAACAAAGTTGGGTCTAAAATATAGGAACAAACATATTGCCTAAGCCCGCTGCCACTTAATGTTCAGTACTTTTCATTAGTTTTATGTAGTTTAGTTGGATTAATTTGTATTTTATATTTACATTGTGTGTTCTGGATAACCAGACTGTATATTTGCATGTTTGATATAAAATGCGAAATATAGTATACAATTTGTTTATATTGACCTAAAAGTGTGAAAAGTAGGCGATGGGGTGGGGAGGGGAGACAGACCGCTTCACCGCACTTCTTACGCCACTTTCTACTATAATTATGTACTATAGCGGATAGCATACTAGGCTAATCGTGCCTTAAATTGTGACATCAAGTTGATTCCCAGAGCATACATTGTACTTATAGTTCAAATGATAAAACAAACCATATATTATTATTCTGCTTATGTCTAAAATTTTAAATTAAACGATTTTACAATAATTCTTAATGACATCGATTCTGCAGCCTAAACCTGTCCCTACTCTATGACATTGACTAACTACATGTATAATTATGTTACTGAGCTAAACATGGTACACCTTACCTTAAATCACCTTTTAAAAAAAACTGTGCACGTGCATCAATATCTCTTCACTTCTGAGACAGAAAACTTCAACTTGTTTAAGAGAAAATATCGATTGTAGAACTTGAGACGTGGCTTGTAGAGGTTTATAGTATGTGCATATCATATCATCTTTAAGTAGACCTACCGTAAACACTATACTGATGGTTTTAGAACGTATATTTTAATACTAACCGTTTTTCACATACACGCATATAATATGTTCAAAATTCAAATTAAATTTACATGTCGTAAGGTCTATTAACATGTTGGTGAGATTGCATTGGCAAACGATTTCGTTAATAGCGTATAAGTTATAGTAGATATTAAATTTAGGGCCGAATTTACGAAAGGTGGTCGTCGCACGTTTATTTTAGACGCGTGTAAGTCCTAAACGCTGACTAAATCATACTTGTAGGCCTACGCGTGTGGCTAAACACCAATGTTTATTTTTTATTACGAAAGAAGAAAATCATGCAACTTGCTGTGCGCGTGTAACGTCATTACAAACATTGATGACATTTCTTTGTGCACATATCATTGAAATATATTCCATTCATTAGTCTAATTCTCACACATCCATCACGCGCATTATTGTTTTAAGGGTGTTAATTGGGGGTGGGACTTGGGAATTTGCAGGGACTACTATTAAAAGAACACATACATACATAATACGCACGCACGCAGGCACGCACGAACGCACACGCACGCACACACACGCGCACACGCACGCACGCACATACACACACAGATATATACATGTTTGTCATGTGTTGAAGGCCAGCCGCCAACCGTTATGATATCAACAAGATCGCGAAGTGAATACAGTCAAACCTGCTTGAGCAGCCACCTGTATTAAACAGCCACCTGTCTTAAAGGCCACCAAATGATCAATTTTAGTGCATTACGACCTGTATTAAGCAGTCACCTGGCTTAAGAGGTCACTTAGATGGCTGCTTAAGACAGGTTTGACTGTACTTCGAAATCCGATATCGTTTAACGAATTTGGATTCACTAAATTCCTCCAATGGATTGCATTTGTGTATAAAAACTCTCAATGTCCGTCTGTGGATATCATTCCGGTGTTCTTCTGCCTTTCCTGGGCTAGTTCAAGGACTTGCAACGCATCCATTATCACTTCAGTACAAGTGTGTAATCAAAACAGCTGACTTAAACAACCCCAAACGTACGTTTAAATATTCCAATGTGTTTTGTACGCAGGTGTCTAACTTAATCGACATCGTTATACGCGTGTAAGATACACACACTTCAAAATATAATTACTAAATATAAACGGCGGTTTAGGAAAGTTACACGCGACTAAGGAATAAACACCTTTCGTAAATTCGGCCCTAAAAGTTTTATCAATATTTAGACAGTGGCTTAGTTTAGGTTATAGTGAAGTCAGTTACTATTAATTTTAAGATGCATGGTATTAGTTGTTTTATTTAATTAAATGCATAAGCAACTTTTTATCAAAATCAAGGAACCGTGGCAACTGTCTACCCACCCCACCCCCTTTTTTATATCCTGGCTACAGGCGTGAGTAAACATAACATTTGTTTTAGTTAACTGTATACATACATGTGTAATAAACAAAACATGCATATACAATAATGTTACAGAAAATATTTGTTTATTAATATGAATAAGTTTAATTGCTTGTCTTTCTGACCATCAAAGTAACAAAATGTAGTGTGGTCAAAATGTGTACGGTGTGTTCTTTTTGTGTAATATGCGGGCCCGTAGCCAGGATAGGTTGAGGGTGGGGGCGATCACGTTTACTGATGGGGGCATATATATATATACATAATTATACATGCACATATATAATATATATTAAAAACAAATTCACGCGGGGGTGGGGGGGGGGGGATAATATTTCGGCTACTGGCCCGGTAATATGTACTAAAGCAGTTTCTGTTTAGTGTTAGTCTCATTGATCAGTATTAAACTTTTGATGTTAATATATTATATTGTTCTGTTATTATCTATTTGATGTAATTCCTCCAGCATTACTACATGTATACAAACAATTTAAGAGTTAAAAGCACACTGCCTACATGTAGTTTTAAGAGTACATTCCACCGTGCGTGTGCATCTAATGCTAATTGTAATATATTTCTGGCTCTTAAACCTTTTTTTTATATTATTAAAATGAACATTTAATTATAACTTATATTTATACATGTATATGTATATCCTATGCGTTTGGCATGAGACAAAAGTATTTTAGGCAAAAATATACATTAAGCTAGTATAACCATTTGGATAGCCAGAAACACATAGGATATACATATATTGATATTGTAAGTAATAAGATGTAAGTTAATGTTAATTTTAATAATAAAAAATGCTCCATTAGCCATAAATATTAATAATATGTTACAAATAGCATTAACTGCGATGAAATTCATTTTAAAACTAGGTATTTTGCCTTTAAAGTACATGGTCTATTTCAAGAAGTCGTGTTCAGTTCAACTTTAATGACCAGACACACTAAGGGTGCAATGCAATATATGATTATATTAAAATACTTGCTGTTGCTTTTTAATCTATGCAGAAATATGTTTTCTTGATACATTTTAACAATATGTGTATTTTTTCGTCTTTTATGTTGGGACAAAAAGGTGCAGTAGTGAATGATGATGGCGTATATCTTCACCGAGTGAAATAAGTTATCACTGTAGGTGTATTGGATTGAACTTTAATGGTTGGGGTGGTGGGGGTTGGGATTGGGGTGGAGGTGGGTGGGTATTGATGGGGAATAATAGAATTTGCCCTGAACATTGCCATACCAAATTTAAGGGTCTTTTCCTGGAAAGACTGTTTACCCTAACAATGCTTATTTCATAGCGATTGGCCATGGTGGGCTACAGTCCCGTTCATGACTCATACATGTATGCCTATTGTGAAAATAGCAACATCATTTTGATTATACAATACTCTATTTTTTCCTATCTTATATAATGATATAGATAACTTTCGTCTTATAATAAACAATATACCAGCCAGTCTTTGAACAGGAAGTTCAAATGACCCAAATCCAACCACAGGTTATTATAAAGCTATGTTTTTATTTAAAATAATTATATACAATTTTCAGGTTTATAATATATATTTAGAGTTAAAAATATTTTGCAAGAAGCTAAGTTACCCTTTGCATTTTTGTTTATATCTATATAATTATTATATCCGAATACTACATTAAAATTAATGTTGTAGAATTTTAATGCCGTTTGTTCCAAAGGAACCACACAGATATGACTTGTATGTCAAGTGTTTTTCAAATGTTATCGATCTGGATACAAACGTATAGCATGCAGTGGACATGTACAAACACTCTCTTTCTTCTTGGCCGACGTGTCCATCATTAATGCCATAAAACTTCTGAGCTGTTGAAGAAAACCTGCAGAAGAGGGTCGTGTTTTCTAGGCCCACGTGAGTTGAGACAATCCCGAACCAGCTATCGATCGCTAACACAAGTACGAAATACTCTCCAGCGATCACGCTTGAAGGCTCAAAAGGTCGGAAAAGGGCATGCAATATATCTTCGAGGATGTTGTAGAGGATGAAGTAAAAAAAAAACCAAGAAACAAAAATGGCTGCCGGCATTACATTGGCGACCGTTTTCAAGATGGCTGCCACTTTAATCAATCAGCTAACTCTTGACTGTTGTAATCCTTTTACAGCCTGGCCGATCCCGATTAAAATGGACAAAACCCAAGGCACGAACAAACTAGAAATCTCTCCCAGTTCCCATTTCCATAGCATGCAACGTGCGTCTCTGCAAAAGTATTGTTGGCTGTTTTAATCCTGTACCGTTATTCAATAAAGGAATTGATTTTCAGCTTAGAGCGCAGGAGAAGATTACAGAATCTTACACAATTGTTTAGGATGCAGTCAGCGTAGTTTTCTAAAAGTTCGGCTGGTTTTGTAGAATAAAAACAGACTGATTGAAAGCTACATAATATATCCATGTGCGTGTTTTGTGAGGACAATTTTTCTTTCCGATATTTTCTGACACCAACACGAAATTCCCTGATTAATTATTTGGAAAAATAAATGCCTGCAGAATACCTTCTTTTGTGGCAGACCTTACCTTTCAGCTTTTGTTGAAGTTGCTTTATGTTTTAGAACAAAGTAACAAGAGCTGCTCTACATGTTCAAATCGATGTTTTTAATGTTCAGTAGTAGGAATAGGATTGTACGTACAACTCGTATCTGTCTATTTTAGTGAGGCTTTTATTAATTACCGAACAAACTGAAATCTTTAGCTAGATGAAAGCCTAGATTCGTCTTTGCAAAACAGCTTTAGATATAATATACACACGCAACTAAAAAGAAGTGAAGTGATTTTAAAATATGAAGCAACTTTGATAGCTTTGTTGGATGTCTTCTTCATAGGTATTTTTTTTACAATCCAGTGGGGTTTTGTACGGAAGCGCGAGATAGTTTTCGAGTTACCATCTCGTAAAAAACGGATTCTTTTTTACTTGGCCCTAATGCGCTTTCGTAGTTTTGTGGGTCAGTTTAGACTACATTAAAATATAGAATGTCATCTAATAACCGCTGATTAATAATCAATGTGTTCTAGTGGTTTATCTTTTTATCATTGTCGGCTAATTATAATGTTTTTCTAATATATTATGAAGCAAACATTTTCTATATAGATACACAGACAGACAGACAGACAGACAGACAGACATATCAGTAGGGCACATTTATCGCGGTTCTCTTTACACACACGGACACACTGGAACCACTTTACACACTGATGATAATGAGATACAGTGTGTTCTTGCAAGACGATCACATCTTTCCCTGACGGTGGCATCCGTCTTAAACTCGAACCAGTGCCTTTAAAAGATTCATTCTTTAAAATTAAAAATCACAGCATCCTAGAACAATAAATAGTGGTCCCTAAATTGTTTTGATTAGCATAGGCTATTACTGGATTGATTTTGGTCTTCCTGTTTAACAAACTCTTCTAATCGATGGGGTTCGGGCAACATATCCGCTAGCAATCATGCCGTTTGAGAAGAATTCTTGGATTCTTACACAAATTAATTATCCTAATAATGCTAATTATCACTGCATCTTGAAAACAACCGCGATTTAGTGAAACGATCGTGCGTTTAGCACGCGAGACCAATCAACGTTATCAACAGTCCAACGTTTAGCGGGAACATTTTCACAACGGCGATACCACCATTATCTCGTTTTGTTGAGAGCTCCCCAGGGGAGAGAATGCACCCCACCTGATCCTGTGGGAATCGGAGCATAAAAACAAAAAAGGATGTGCAAAGATAGAAGTATTACACAGGGGACACGTTAGATAATTGATGGATTATTTGGCGACTCGTTGGGAAGCAGCAGGGAGGAAATTAATTCTTGCCCAACTCTCGTGAATTCACGCCTGACCGCGATCTGATTGATAACCAGGATGAAATGCTGTGACAAACGCGTCTTGTGACCATGTAGGACCATTGCAACACAAGTAATAAAGATTAGACAAACAATATTCTGTTTGAAATACTTCCTACTTCACCCAACCACAACCACGCACCCTTAAGTCCATTTGTCTATTTGTTTTTGAAATTTGGCAGCCTACGTAGGCCTACATGATTGTAATCTCAATAAGATCAAGGTTTAAAACATAATTATACTGTATTCTAAAACAGAAAATTAACACTAAATCTGGTACTGCTTGTTAATTGAAATCATATCTGAAATTTGTTTATGTCATGCTATTTCTTTCGGTGATGAAACTGCATATTCATGGGCAGCGTTTCGTCTGTGGCAAAATTAACGTCTTCTATTGAGCGACCAATTTAAGAATATTTAAACATTCTCATTTTGTAGAAAACCCAATAGCTAATGCGTTCCATTGAAGATTTAAAAATGTTTTTATTAAAAAGATTTCTATAGAATTTAATATTAATATTATTTATGTCATTTCTCTAAAACGTCAGCTTGAGTGTAGGCCCTAATACTAATAATTGATCGAAAATAAAAATCATCAGAGTGAATGGACATTTTGGGAAGATATTCATTGACCTGATTATTACAACATTGCAAAATATTCAAAATCAGCATTAATAAGATTTATGATCTTGATTTTATAGATACTATATTCAATAGAGGAAGATATTTGAGATGATCTTAACAAATAATCCAAAAGCGTATCATTTTCAATAGATTAGACTTCCACTCTGACTCTTCAATCATCAATCATTTGTATCTTTTTTATAACCATAATATATCATCACTCTTCTCCAGTTTCTCTTTATTCTTTCCCTTTATAAATTTAATTCTTCAAGAAATTGTCAATATTTGATTAAGTAGCATGTACTATTTTTATACATTTATATACATCTAAAAATAAAGTTAGGCTCCACTTACGTTTGATTGTGATAAGACACAGCTGGGGGAAGTTATTACACACATTGTTCTTACGCACGATACTAGTACGGATTCTCTTGGTATCACCTATTAATATACACACCATCTTACAGTATAATGATTATATTATTTTTTGTTGCAGTACAACATTGCATAATTATATGGAAGACATTTTTGCACACGGAACATTAATGTAAAAATATACACTACCAGAATACACTGAAATATACTGGTAGTTCCGACGATCATCTGATCATCGGTCATGAATTGTCAAAAAATATATATCCTTGCACATTGTGCGATGTGAAATATATCTAACGGGCAAACCTCCCCTCCCTCATACCATGCGGACGCCATCTTGAATTTTGACATTTCCATTCCGGATATTTTTCTAGATTTTTAATATGGTTATCAGTGATGTTTTAGGATATCAAAACTGTTAAGTTACTTTCTGTTGCAATTTGTGGTGGGTTAGGTAATTTTTTCACCTACGTTGATAGGACTATCAGCGGTATAGGCCTACTAACTGACGCGACAAGTTTTTTTCATTTGTTTGCAATCAAACATACTTTAAAATATTTCACCCGATCATTTCCAGTCGCGATTGCCAAATGGATATAATTCACTCGCGACAGAAAGAGAAAGAGAGAGCCAACCATTCCGATCCTCTCGTTTTGCTCGTTAGACAGGTTTGGGTGACTAATGAGAAACCTGTTATAGATTTACACGTAATGCAGACAGGTGCTACTTGCACTTAAACGTGTGTCGTCACCACGCGAGTGTCTGTCGTGTCGCAGGCGCAGGGTAGCCATTAATACCCTACTAATAAATGACTTAATTTCATTATGAAGATCGCTATGCCTGCATGTAACCGAAAGTGCAAACATCAATGTTTAGATTTGGCGGGAAAAAACACTTTCATTATATTATCGTTTTACAATGTATGCTGATAGTTGTAGCTACTAAAAGTAAAAACAGAATCAGATATAATAGTTTTTATATATAATGTGTAATTTGAACAGCAAGACAATTATTTTAAGAAAACCGTGGCGAAATGCACCAATAATGATGATACAGCGGCATATAAATTATGTGTGGCTATAATTAAACTCACCGGCCTTCGTAGCGCAGTGGTTAATGCATCGGTCTTGGGACTGGTAGGTACTGGGTTCGAATCCAAGTCGTGACATGGGGTTTTCAATCCCAGTACCGGTTCCAATACTGGGTAGGTGTACTTCCACTTACACCGACCAGATTGAGTGTTCACCACTGGTTTATAGCAATGGCCGTGGTATGTACTGTTATGTCTGTGGGAATGTGCATATAAAACACCCTTTGCTACTTATCAAATAAGAGTAACACTAACATAATAATTAACATAATGTAATTATGATAAAAATATGTTATAATGTAACATAATATAATTAATATAATATAATTATAATAATTCATATATTATTAGATATATTATTAAAATAATATAATGAAATGAAGTAATATTCTGTTTATATATAGAGATTATTATACGAGCAGGTGTGTCATACTGATTTTACGAACCACGCGAGTGAAATAATTCCTTTATTATTCATACCATTTCCAACGAACAACAGTGTTTCCAATTGTATTTATTGACCCCAACACATATAATAGCAGTAAATAAGTAGTTGAGCCATATTCACTGCCTTACATAGCAACATACACGGACACACGCACGCACGCACACACACACAAACACACACACACACACACATACTTGTATACTATTATAATACAATGTGTATAATATGATGATGATGATGATGATGATGATGATGATAATGATGATCACGATGATATTATATAATTAAAATAATATAATATTCATGCAATAATCTATATAATTAAAATAATATAACAAGTTTTTGCATTTTATTTTATAAAGACCTTGCGTGAGTCACTAAGTTGCACATGTGACTTTTTTGTTTCTTATAATCATACTTTATTTATATTCGGATATTCCTGTCCTTTCTGAGTCGAGCAGATCCCACTGTTTGACGCATCACGTGTGTCACGAGATAAGCACGAGAGCACGCAACGAAAAATTATTAATTATTAACATTGCTCAATTTTTTTTCATATTAACACACCTGTCCTGTTCTCGATCACAATAAAATGAGGTATCCATAGTTTTCAGAATCAGAATAATTTATTCTCCAACGCCTGCATGGTTATAGGCATAATATATATACATGGATAATTATTACATATTATACAATACACAATACTATACAATATAATACAATCAGTGCATATACATACATAATGTGAATATTTAAATACAAAGGTACAAAGACTGTGCATAGGAGGATAAACACTATAATTATAATAATATTGTTCATAAAATTTTCTCTTCTTAAAAACGACTGGTATAGTTAATACTATCATTGAACTTTGAGATTTTTATATTATGTTTTAATATAAATAACACTGCCATCCACATCGCCCCTCTCCGCTGTAACCCAAATGCACCCGTCTTGCTGTTAATAAAAAAAAAGGTATCTAATTTTGCTTAAAATTAATATAATGTGTCCTATAGTTTCATATTCAATAGCCAACGATTACTTAATATAATTATGTACTCAAATACAGGTTACAGGCAACTTATATTAATTTAAAACAAGTTAGTTCCTAATATTATTTGAAAGCAAATTCCGGTGCCAGATGGCAAACAACATTTGCGAGAATGAATGAATGAAGGAATTCAGGAAGGAATAAATGAAGGGAGGAAGGAAGGAAGGAATGAATGAATGAAGTAGAATGTAACAACACCCCTGCACGAAAGAAGACATTGGCTATAGGGTGGATATACAAAACTAATACAAATCAGTGTATAGAGTTCATCGCGACAAAAATCCGTAATCTGATAACATTTATGAAATTTTACATCCCCGCCATAACGTGAAAAATTATGCGATGAAGCCCAAATTTTCTGGACTAATTTACTTCAATGCATATTTCCACATCTTAAAAAAATCAACCAATTCTAAAACGGTGTGGCGGAAAGTTGCCAGAAAATGTGTTGATCTGACACGGAATGACCTTACTTTAAAAAAAAAACTTGTTATCATATAAGTAGATATTCTAAAAGTGAATGCATTCTTTTGTATCTGTTTTTGTTTTAAACTACAGACTTTAGACATACAACGCTATAATAAAGATAAATGATTTCAATAAAAGCTGATAAACACATCCATGAAACTGATGCTTTCTGTGTCTAGTTACATGTATAAGAATTGTATGCGGCGATGTTTAGCTAGTGAGTCACTCATATCTGTCAATCCAGTCAACAATGCATGGTCGAATGACTTTTAGTTTTATATCATGTACTTAACCAAGCCTTTTTTTTCTATTTCGGACATAACTACCTTATAATAAGTGTTTTAACCACTCTGTTAATTGAGAGTGTAGTTAGCAAATACGTTTCCCATGAAACAGGAAACTAATCAGTTTTGTTTTCGTCGAGATATTGACACCGCCCCTAACTAATTCGTAAAGTGGGGTCATCCCTTTAGGTTTGATGTATTAACTTGCGGTCTCGTGTGGCTATCGTTCATCAATATCATCCCGAACCCCGGCCCGTTTCTCAATCACCATTTGCCAACACAATCTAAGAACGGCTCTAGAAATTATGGAAAATCTATACGACCTTATCAACGGATGAAGAGAAAAAATAGCGAGTAAATGAAAATTCACATCAAAATGAGCATGTTTTTGTTGATATAAAACAAGAATCGCAAGTGAACTAAGAAGATTGGTATGAAAGTTCCAATTAGATAAAAACAGACAAGCATTAAGTTGATTAGAGCTGCCAATGTAGTTTGCTAATCTGCCTATTTACCCAGACAATTTGTTAAATTATTCCGCCCCCTGTTATCAAATTAATTGAACGTTATTAAATATATGTAGCATAACCCTCAATTCGATTTAATTCAAATATCGCAAATATTTCGATTTATTTTCCGTCTGGGAGTCTGACTGAGAGAAAGGATATTTGGTTGAGCGTTTCACGTACTTATTGCGTGTATGTATATTGGGGATATGTGTACATCACACGTGTAAACACGCAGTGGATATCGTTTCTGTTTATATCGATATAGGTAAGTAGCAAAATGTTGAATAGGTAAATATTAACATACATAATTATTATGTTTAGAATTACATTAAAAAAATCAAAACATATAAACAAATTTAAAGATTCCTATGTAATAATTATTACAATCGTATTTTTAAAAGATATATATTATATTTTAGGACAACTTTTTCGAAACTAATTTTTAAAAAAATATTTGAGTTTACAATAATAATTAAATTATTATGATTTTACGTAATATTAAAAAGAATCACAATGGAACATTTTACTGTAAAATAAAATTTAAAAAAAATAAAATGTGTCCATCTAAATTCTGATATTTCTAAAATTATCCTTTAATCAATGTGTCTATCATGATACGCGTTATATGTATTTTGTAATAAATACATTTTGTTTACGATTTTATTTTCAATATTGTCATTAGAATTTTATTGTCAGAAGATTATATTATTATACAATTAAAATAATACTGTAACAAATATTTTGCTATTGGTATGTCAGACGTGACGAATATTTATACTTTGTGTAAAACGATTTTACTGCATAGATAAATAAAATAATTTGTTTTAACCTGTTGAACAATTTTAGGTACATAACAGAAATGTAATAATTATTGTGCAAAACATACATAAAATGTAATTATGTATATCTGTTCTACGTTTAGAACAAAATTACATAACAAATGTATAGAATGTAAAATTCAATATTTACAATGTGACAAGCTCAAAGTTTTAATAACATATATATTATGGGCTTTTAGATAAAGCAGATTAAACTATTATATATTCGAATTGGTTGCAATCAAAGATGTAAAATTAATCAATTCTGATAAATATTAAAGCACGCTGCAAATGCTATTGCATAGCAAATTTGCTTAATGCCTCCTTGTAATATGATCTGCAGGATTGATCCTTGTTTAAATAATATTCTACGGAAAACTGAAATCTATATCTTAATCATACACATAAAAAAAACCCACATGTACAAGTATTATTTTGCATGGGACAAATTATTTATGCATATGGCATAAATTATATTATATACATGTATATAATTATATGGATTTATAAATGACGTTTGAGTACACGGATTTGATATTATTATAAAGAATAATTATAAATGTTTTTACTTTTATTCCCATAAGTACTATACGTCTGTATGCTTAATTTACTATCGTATATATATATATATTTACTGCACCTAAACATATATAAGGCGAAACATTCAGTAGTACGCTATTCAATGTAGTTATATGGAAATAACACCACAATCACCAGCCTCCGTAGCCCATTGGTTGAAACATGAGGCTCAAGGCTGGTAGGTACTGTGTTCGAATTTCATTTGTGGCACGAGAGATTTTTAATCCCAATACCGACTTCAACCCAGAGTACTACCACTTACACCGACCAGTGTCCGCAACTGGAGTAAGAAAGGCCTTGGTAAGCACTGTTCCGTCTGTGGGAAAGTGCATGTACAATACCCCTTTCTACTTATCAAGTAGGAATAGCGGATTTCTACTGGAAAGGCAGTTGAGACAGCTGAACCTAATTGGATATAAGCAAGTAAATCAATTGCAACTAATACCACAATCGTACCGGTAACCATAATGTAGTGGTTAGACCATCGGACTCAAGACTGGTATATACTAGGTTCGAATCCCGCTCAAGGCGCTATGGGTAGGTGTACATCACTTACATCGGCCAAACTAGTTAATGTCTGTATGGTGAGCAGCTGTTTGTTTCTATTATACAATATACAATATTTATTTTACACTCTGGCCGTTGATCAATATACATAAAATATAATACATAAATGTCAAGATGGTTAACAGGAGGCTTATATGCATGCAAATAGATAACAATATTATTCTAGTATTTACAGTACATTTAAAATCATACAGTGCACACTGCAGGGTTTAAGCGATGGAGTAACACAATCTGAATACGTATCTTCTGACACTAGGTAATGTTAGCACCGGATCTATTGATGAACAATAGAACAGCCACAACTAATGTATTTTATTCGTTTATTCTCTTATTTTGTTTGCCAACGAATTAATGGCATCAATGTTCATAATCAATAAATATTTAAAGAAATGAACTTCATGTACTTTCACGTTTGCAGTAGTTTCTAAAGAAGTCTACTCCGTATACCCTGTATCACATACGTGTGTGAGTATACAACATCTAAACGACTGAAACATTAGCATGGCCAAATTTGTATCACTGCACAAGGCAGAGCTCTACTCCAATGAATATTACAACGAAGTCGACGAAGCGAACCTGACATTATCTGTGTCATATAGATAGGGTAATAGCCTCTGAATGTCTGTCATACATATGTTTTTAAAGTTTCGTCCTGATCTGATGATCTCAGCCAGAAGGACATTACATGGCGTTGCTTTATTTCGGCATATAATGAACATGCGCTAATGTATCTCAGAAGTTGTGATATGTAGACACCATATGCTGGAGCAGATGGAATATTGCTCGACGTAAAAGGGAAATTAAATATTGGAAAGTTAAAGTCATCCAGTGTTGTTTTGAATCTCTATGCAAAGACCAACGTATGAAACAGATGTTGAACTTTCTTTCAGTTTAGTCTCTGATAATACTATCTGCTGTCCTGGATAGGCAGTCGAGGCAACTGGACTGCAGGTCTAGGACAGACGTGCTTGAATGTCAATTTGATAAAAGCACGTAAATAAGTTATAACTAACTGAAATTTTGTTTTGTGGACTTTGATAATGAACCGTTAAAACTGCGGAAATTCACAATGCTTAACTAATTCTTTACACCGAGCTTGTAATGTACATTTCATGAAGATAAATTATGTATACATTTGAGGAGAATACTAATGGAATACGTGAAATGCACAAGTACATTTTGATTAGACAACTAATTAATAGCTTTGTGATGCGCGGTGTAATGTTTTCTGACAACGAGCGATAGCGGTATGTGACTGTAGTATGTTTCAACCTGCCGGAGCGGGACGTAGTCTTATCTAGAGATAGAATCTCTGCCTGTTGCGGGATGGGTCGAGGGATCGATCCTCCACAGCGCAAAATATTTTATGGGCTATTTTCCGTTCCAGCCAGTGGTACACGACTGGTTTATCAAATTCTGTGGTGTGTACTATCCTGCCTATGAGAAAGTGCACATAAAAGATCACTTGCTGTTATTCAAAGAAGAGTAGCCTATGTGGTGGCAGCAGGTTACTTCTGTGACCATGTGTCAATATAACCATGCATCTGACGTCCAATAACCGCCGATTTATAATCGATGTGTTCCTGTGGCATCAAACAAACAAACTTTATCTTTTATGTTAGATGATGAAATGTGCAAGCAAAAGAATTTTCCATTCAGGAAAAACACAATGGAGTCACCTTGTTCAGTGTTGTTTACAAGAATTGTTTTATTTTAGGTTTATTTCTTACATAAATTTATTGAAATATAATTGATATGACACAGTATAACTGCCAAATTTACAGTATTCTTCGTGTACGCTGGGTAATTGCGATTTATCGTTACTGTAACGGATTTTACACGTCGATTGTAAATAAATGTCAAAAACAGCTGATTTCTGTTTGGACAAAGCAAACCGTACCAAAACGACTAAGAAACTAACAATTCCTTCAAAATACCATGAAAAACATAAATATAAGAAACATACAACGCTGTGGATACCTACTCTACTCCAAAATTATCACAACAATGTCCAATTATTCAAAAAATAAATAAAAGCACCTGCAAACCGCAGCAAAGAGATTTTCTTACTTTATGACGTCACAACCGATTGCTTTTTTCCTGTTTAACTTCCGCTTTTTTCCAGACACTACTTGCTAAAAGCTGACAGTCACTGTCGCTTTCAATATGCTGTAGACATTGTGTGCTAATTATAATACAAGATCCCAAATCACAAAATACATTCAAAACGTTTAAATAAACGTTTTGGGGCAGATAAAATATTAACGTTGTATACAAAACCAGATAAGAAAAAAAAACACTTTCCCATAGAATGGATAGCACAAACCGCAGCCTTAATTTGGTTGGCCAGTCATGGATCACTGGTTTTAACTGCAAATTACCCAACGGGTTCACTGAGGAGAATCGATCCGTCTATCTATCGAACCTCATGTGAACGCTTTTGCGCTGAGCTATCTATCAAAGATATATATACATGTAATTATAACTAAAGTGAGGCTATCTGCCATGGTGTGTGCTATCCTGTCTGTGGGAAGGTGCACATAAAAGATCCCTTGCTGCTATTGGAGGAAGAGTAGCCTGTGTGACGGCAGCGGGTTTCCTCTGTGATCAGGGCATTAGTTTCCTCCTGAGGTGTCTTAATAATTCTACAAAAACTTAAGCTTACGTTGTTGTATTACCTACTTCAATTTAATAAAACTTAAGTCAAAACTTAAGAAAAACTTGTTTGATAAATACCGCCGCAGATGTCGATATAATGACACCACTAGAACACATTGCTTATTAATCAGCGGTTATTCTATGTCAAATGCACGGTTACAGAAGAATCCCGCTGCCGCCATATAGGCTACTCTTCTACGAAAGACAGCAAGGGGTCTTTTATC
>JAUTCZ010064601.1:6660-17912 GCA_032273805.1 Melanodrymia brightae | reverse complement strand
AACAGCAAGGGGTCTTTTATGTGCACTATCCCATAGACAGAATAGCACACAACACGGAATTTGATAAACCAGACGTGGTTCACTGACTGGAACGGAAAATAGCCCATAAAAATGTCTTGCGCTGTGGAGGTTCGATCTCTCGACCATCCCGCCACAGGCGGACACTCTACCTCTGAGCTACGTCCCGCTCCTTTGTATGAAAGTAATACTCAAGACAACACACAACGAAGCACCCACCTTGTGCATTGATATCTTCACACGCTTCTTCTACTGTTGACCGGATTATCATGTTGGGGATCTCTGCCTTGTGTAACGCACACATAACCTGGGACTGTCACACAAAACAAAGAGTAAGTCCGAAATCAAGAATATTTTAATATGTTTTACATACTGTTAAAAAAGATAAAGTTGGTTTGTTTAATGATACCAGTGGAACACAATGATTAATAATCTGCCATTATTGGATGCCAAATGCACGGTTATATCGACGGTTATATAGGAAACCTGCTGCTGCCACATAAGCTACCCATACCGAATAACAGCAAGGGATCTTTTATGTACACTTTCCCATGGACAGGATAGCACATGCCACGACCTTTGATTGACCAGTCGTGGATCACCAATTGAGAAATAATTCAAACGGGATCGATCCTTCGACCCATTGAACTTCAGATACTCACTCTGAGCTAGGTCCCTCTCCTCCTATATACTGTTAAACTTGTATATAAAGGACACTTGAGGTGGTCTATATATTCAAGTTAAAATACATGCAATGTCAAGCCTGTACCCAGGGGTGACTGTTATATAAATGTATAGCCTTTATAGCAGATTTGACTTTTGTATCAACTTTACCAACATTTGTAGGCTGTTTGCACTTATTCTGCCCTGACAAGACAACCCCTGTTGGCATCTACATTATCCCCATTGTTAGTGCAAACAAATCCAGCTAATAGAAATTACCCATGCACCCGTTTTACACTAATATTATATGTCATGAGCTAGGATTTCAACAAAGGAGTCTCCATTGTTGACAAATTACATGTATTTAGACAATGACTCCACAAAAGGAAAAACAAAACTCTGATCGTAAATTGTTTATTCTTGAATATTTTCCTTAAAAAAGCATATTGTTTAATTTATAGCTTACCATACATTAAAAAAAATACCCGAAATGATTTATCTGTAAAACAACAGGCAAAGGCTAGACAGAATAGCGTACCAGCAGAAAAAAGTGAAAAATACCTACCTGTACATGTACTAATATAACGGATTGACCATGAAGTTTTATTTCAGCGAACAGTAGACTCAAACTCTGCAAAAATATCAAATGATTTTTATTAACATTTCTTTTTCTGGCAATACTTAGCCTGGGAAACAATACATTACCCTATTCAATCTTAATACATGTACTACAAACTTCTTTTGAGCATTAGGTAACTTCAGGTTTTTCTTTAGCGAAAACTCTGTGTGTGTGACAGTATCTTTTTCAGTTACCAGGGAAGTGCTGTTTTCTTTTGCATGAACACTAAGTCTATATATTAAGTGTTCACTTGCATTTAATTTCTGCTAAAAATCATCCTAATTAGACAAAATGCTAATGAATGATAAAAAGAATACCTCCCTCGTGTCTTGTGAGATGATAATTTAGCAGTGCCAGATTTTATATTTTTATCAACTCGTACTGATAAATTATGATATCACAAAACACTTGGGGAGTGAGTATCGTCTATTCTATCTGTCAGTGTATTGACTGGCACTGCATACCTGTACTGTGCTAAAATCTATCTTCACTATGTGCTGGAAATCCAATATCACAGACCGAGGACGTCCACCTAGTACATAAAACAAATAAAATTATGTCTATAATTTTTTGTTAAGAAAGAAACATTTGTGCATACTAAAACATATTATTATTGATATTTGTGCGTATTTTTAAACATGTTGCTGTTGAATAAGTTTACTATCACTGCCACAAATAGACCCAGAAAAGTTCAAAATGGTTAAACTGGTCTTGTTGCCCATTTATAACAGCGTTTTTAATTTTTGAGTAGCCTATGTCTCAAAATATATTGCATTAGAAAATACATTTTACTTAGTTTCTTAAAAACAGTCAAGTAAAATATTTTCTATAAACAAACCGAAATGTCATAGAAGAAATTGAAGTTCACCTTTTGTGGCTTTGCGTATTATTGTTTCATTTATGTATTCTGAAGCTGGAAAGAGCAAACCTTGACTGGGTTGCACGAGCAGAATTCCAGGTTGGACCATCATCTGAAGAAAAACATAGAGAATGTTCTATACTCTACAGATGGATGTTAAATATATAGTTATATCAACACTTGGTCATAGAGAAAACCGGCTACCGCCACATAGGCTACTCTTCCTCAAATAACAGCAAGGGATCTTTTATGCACATTTTCCCACGGACAGGATAGCACATGCCACAGCCTTTGATGAACCAGCCGTGGATCTCTGGTTGATAAAAAAATAAGTTTGATTGCTTAACGACACCACCGCAACATGTTGATTAGAAATTATCGGTTATTGGATGTCAAACGCACGGTTATATTGACACATGGTCACAGAGGAAACCCACTGCTGCCACATAGGCTACTCTTCTTTGAATAACAGCATGGGATCTTTTATGTTAACTTTCCCACAGACAGGATAGCACACATCACGTCCTTTGATAGACTAGTCGTGGATCACTTGTTAAAATAGGAAATAACTCTTGCCCTGAGCTACACCCCACTCTCATTGGTTGGAATGAGAAATAGCACAACAGATCCACTGAGGAGCATTAATCCTTTGACCTCTCGAGCCTCAGGTGGACACTCTTGCGCCTCACTCTCTTAAGAAGAATGTATATGTACCACGTACCTTCAGTGGAGGTCTGGCTACTGGACAGAGAAGAACATATCAGTACAACATACCTTCAGTGGAGGTCTGGCTACTGGATAGAGAAGCATGAACAAGGATACTCCTATTCCAATGAGGATTCCATACTGAAACAATAGCAGACGTACATGTAATACCTGCATTATGGTGAGATCTTCTGTTACTATTACATAGTTTTCTTGTTTTTGTAAAAATTACTCCATCAAAACAATACTTAGTATACAGGTTATTTTTTATAATAATGTTTTAATATCTACTAATTTAGTACCAAATATTATACTTTATAGTCTAAAGATTTAAAAAAAAAGAGTTAATTATCAGTTGTAAGGAAAGAACAAATGCTCGTACCAATCATAAAAATTTAATTTTTAATTAAAAATGTAATTATATAACATTTCTAATGCAGTAACCTTATAATAGATGTTTTAGCAATGTCTTACCTCAATACCAATGGCTAGAGATGTAACGAATGTAATTATATAAGGTACCAGATCAAGTTCTGAAATAATATTAAAACTGTTAGAGAATGCAACTTTTAAACAACACTATACAATGTAAAAACAAAACATCTTTATCATAAGAATGTCAAATTATCTTAATGAAAAAAAAAGTAACCACAACACAATATATATATGTTCATGTATTAACAAAATAGTTAAAAGTAACAATTTAAAAATAGGACAAAATAATCAGATGTGTTAACCTTAAACCCTGATGGTATAAAAGGAGACAAAATACATAAACAATTATTTTATGTAAAATGTGTGCGTTCTGTAGAAATACTGATGACAACAAAAATACCATGAGAACACCATTTTATGACTTATATTCCACAATTTTTATTTAGGAAAATCTTGATTAAATATCAGCCAAAATAGGCAAATGAAAAACTTGTTACATGGTTTTTTAAAAGGTAGATAGGAATTTGTGTATTTTGGAAAAATTGTGATTTCCCAGGAAAAAATTCCTCCTGGGCAGGAGAAAAGGAGGAATGATAGCATAACAGGAGATTCATGTAGAAAAAAAGTCTGAGAACAATACTGACTATTGGTTTTCCACAAAGTCTTCACGATTGAGTAGTCAACCATTTGGATAACGGCCGATATGATGACAGCGCCGAGAGCGGCGTCGGGAATATAGTAAAACAACGGAGTCAAGACGGCCAGCGCCAACAGAATTATTCCCCCTGAAATTATACAAAACTATATAATATACAGTGAAACCCCTCTAAACCGGAAACACTTGGGACCGAATAGAATGTTCTGTTTAGAAGGGTGTTTGGTTTATTAAGGTTTAAATACAGCACATAAGGCTGTTTGGGACTTTGAAATATGTTCGGTTTAGAGGGAATTCCGGTTTACTGAGGGTCTGGTTTAGAGGGGTTTCACTGTATAACACAAATACATGTATAGAATATTGACGGGGGCAATACTGAAAAAGGAAGCCATTAGTTACAGACGTCTTTTAGAGTTCATAAAATGGGTGAAAATGTGATTGATACAAAATATGACATTGTTGAAATCGGCCCATTATTACTACATGTATTATTATAGTCGATTTTATTTGCCCCCATCCCCTAAATAGTTCAAAATCAGTTTTATATGATGTTAAACGCTGGTCCAGCAGGTACACCTGGAACATGTTTATTCAATCATTTTTCCTTACCCTTAGACCCAGAGGTGCTTGAAAATACCAAAGAAGTTGGATAGTGGTGGGTTGGGGTGCATGGGGACCGCCAATAGCCCATGGACTACATAGCACCAAACAGAAATGCGATCCAAGCTTGGATATATAATTACATGGAGTATAACCAACAAATTAGCTAAGGATTGAAAATCACTGATATCAAAGAAAGATCAAACCTGTAAATATTCCATTTGCTGGAGTTCGGACTCCACTCTGAGCATTCACTGCAGTTCTGAAAACAAGATGTTCAAGGTTAAATACAATATCACAATTACTCGGAGTAAGACGACTGGTTTATCAGTTCTGCTATGCAAAACGTACATATACATGTACTAACTATAAAAAAAATAATTCAGCAAATTGCACATGATATATATATTGCTTGCATTAATTAAACATGTCTACATATTTATAGAGGCTAGATAGGGGTAGATGGTATAATGCAGCTGGAACACACATCTCTTTCCAAACATTTTAATCTTAATATGTTTGTTAGCAGTAGTTTGTTTTTTTACTACCGGTCTCCAGAGTGTAGTGGTTAGAACACCAGGCTCAACACTGGTAGGTTCTGGGTGCAAATCCTGTTCAAGGTGATGAATTTGTAATCTCAGTACAGACTCCAACGCTAGTGAGCACTTCTCACGTCTCAATGGGTAAGGTCATGGTATGTACTGTCCTGCCTGTGAGAGTGTGCTATAAAAGATCCCTTGCTATTTAGTAATACTCTCATACTTCTGCTTTGGCCAGGCAGTCGAGGTAGCTGGACTGCATGTCCAAGACAGACATACTTCAACCTCAATTGTTATCAACAAAATAATTTTGAAGAGAAGATTAGATGATGGTGTCCCATCCAAAATTATATAGTAATTTGAAAATTTTACCATAATTTTTCTAGGAAAAGCATTTACCTGGAAAAACTTCCTGTAACTGGATAAGACGATACAAATGAACTGATGACATTAGCAGTACCTATAAAACAAACATCCAAGTATCAATCTTTATATATGACAATTCGAATGAACTGATAAAATATTTACAAACGTGTGGATCTAAAACAAAAACATGTCATTGACTCTACTATGCTGACTTTGACCTGTCTGCCCATTTAAAATTGAATTCAAGTGTGAAAAATGAGAGAATTCTGGATCTATATACTCTATTGGGACTAGCTAGCACATGCCAATTTTTTAGGCAGCTAAGATTATTGTGACTTGAGTAAGCCGGTTTGGTAAGCAAATAAGAGAGAATCGGTGTGTTTTAAAAATAGCAGCCACCTATATAGCTCCCTTTCTATTCACAAAATCTGGATCTTTTTATAAATGCATCAACACTATTGAAATAGCAATAAAATAGGGTAATAAATCCAACTTTAAACATTTTTTAAAATATATTACGTATTCAGTTACAATTTAATGGATTTTCCTTCTCTCCGAAGTAATGATGCTTTTTCCGCCATATTGCACCCAGACAGGTCAACCCTCCTGTTTTCTACAGGAGTCTCCTGTTTGTTCATCATTCCTCCTTTTCTCCTACCCAGGAGGAATTTTCTACTGTAAAATCACAATTTTCTAAGAATACCCAAATTAATATCTACTAATATCTATTTTGTAATATGAATCTCCTGATTTTTGGTCTAATCTCCTGTTTTTTGGGGCCCTGTATTCTTTTATGCCAGGGTTCAAAGTTGAAAGGTCTAATTGCACCGTTTTAACCAGTCAATCTGGATTGCCATATTAGACAATATTATACCACAGTGTTGTGTTGGTAAGCCTTTTAAAGTGGCTGTAAGCCAGGTGGCTACAGTTAGATAGAAACATGACAAAACATTTTATAATTTGAAATATTGACATGCTACTATCAGAGTATATCAAAAGAATTTAGAAAATTATGAAACTAGACTACATACCAATTGCTATAAGTTCCTGGCTTGGATCAATAACATAATTATTTTGTCTGGCTGCAAAATACAAATACAGATTTTAGCTACTGCAGGTGTAATCCATAAAAGTTGGACTCAAATTGATATTCAAAAACGGAAACCCTAAATTATTATTACAATAATACTGGGTAATTAATGTAACTAAAGTCCAGCAGAGTGCTTCTAAAATACTTACCAGCAGTGTGCTTTTCAGAGAATATGCACAAATTGAATTAACAAATTTTAGAGATAAATAAAAAAACAAAAGATGAAGTACCAAAGAGATGAAATATAGTTACAGTTAGAGAGAACGAGAAAGTTTGTTTGTTTAACAACACAACTGAAGCACATTAGTTCATAATCTTCCACTATTGGATGTCAAACTCAGTTATTCCGACACATAATAGGTCTCAGAAAAAATCTGTTTGTGCCAATTACTATGCTTAGCGATCAGCAGCAAGAGATCTTTTATGTGCGCTGTTCAATAAACAGGATAGCACAGCCTTTGATGTGGATCTTTGGTTGTAAGGGAAATAACTCTATGGGTCCATTTAGGAGGATCGATCATTCGACCTCACATGCTCCTATGTGACTGAGCTACATCCCACTCTTACCAGCAATGTTTTTTTAAATGAATATGCACAACATTAATTTGAAATTTACCAGGCACTGACAAACAAAAAATACATTTTGCAGAAGATGATGAATACCAAAAAAGTAATGAAATAGTTACACACCGTTACAGAGAAATGACAAATTAATAGCCTCTGCCCTTTTTATATCTTACCAACACAGTGATTTCAGGATACAATACACAGTGGCAATAGAGCAAGAGTTACAGGGGCCATACCTCCCACCCACACCCCCAACTTCTCAGACTTTTTTACCAAAATGTTCTTTTTCCATAATGTTTTTAGTTTCACACATGGGCCACCCCACCACTTTCACTTGTTCCCCCTCCCCTACCACTTTTACCATGCTTTGCAACCCCTGATACACAGCAAAAAGAGAACACTCACCAAAGACCTTCCCTATAGCTATAGTTTCCACAAGACCTAGAACAGGAACAATGAAGAAGCCCATTCCAATATGCTACAAGACAAAATGTATGCTATAGATCATTGTTTAAAGTAATTGTGTCTGATGAGCATTCATTCAACATGTTGGTGGTAGACATGCAGGTAATATACCACAGCTGTTGATAATTCAGTTATGGAACACAGGTTCTAGTACGCAATAATGACCAAAGGAAAACAATCCCATGCATACTGGGGTAATTATGTAGATCTAGAGAGTGGGTCTGGTCCTCCTTTAGAGACCTTCAATCACTCATTTTGTATTAAACCGTTAACATTTTGAAAACAAATGTCAGTGGTATCCCACTTTTGTTTTCCTTATGGCAGACATTCAACTAGCAGGATTAGTTAAGATAATATTTAACACCACATTAGGTTACTGGTTCACTTCAAATTAACGCCTAAGATAACAAACAAAGTAAGACACATGCATACATAAATATTCCCAGAAGTTAGAATAAAGATGTCTGGAAAACGAATGAAAGCTATAAGATAATTGAGTTAACAGTTAAATGAAGACTTAAATAAAAAATCTTTGAGTCAAAAACTAATTAATTAAAAATTATTAAAAATTGAGAAAATGTAAGCTAATTGTATTTTTTATTCAGGCAAAACAAATCTCATGTAATCAAATGGAAAAATTTGTAACGTAGCAGTACTATTACGATTCATATCATAACTTTAGTATCTAGAGCTATATTATTATGATCAACTATGTACCAAAATAATCATAATAAATTTATCTGTCTGTTTATCAAATAAAATATTTACATTTCCAAACAAAAATAATTTAAAAAATCAGCTGATAATTGACCAATTTCTAAACTTGGTCTATTTTAATAACAAGTGTGTAAACAAAATTAATAATATTTGACAAACCAAATGCCACCGACCTGACCCATGATAACAATTCAACTTACACTGAAAATATCATCTGCAGTGTAGGTCCGTGTTCCATTTGTTACAGAAAATGCTGGTATCCTAAAGGGAGGCAACCCTTCTTTCAAGTGACCAGTGATAGAAAGTTTGCCGGTGATGTTTTGACTGATAAGAACTGCTACTATGCCGCCCGCAGCAATAACAATTATAGCATTAGCACCTGTAAAAGAGAATTTATTTAACTTCAATCCTATTTTAATATATTTTTTGGGTAAATTTGACTAATATTCAACATTTGAAAACAAAAATTATATCTTAAATTGTTTCTTTCTAAAAACATTACTGCATCATATTATGGTACAGAAATTTTTTATTATTAATAAAATTGATGAAATCATAACATACTTAAATCAGGTCGCAAACTTATTTGAGATATAATGTGTCTTAATATAAGTACCGGTATTGTTTCACAGAAGACTTACCGTACTCACCAGTCTCCATGGTATAGTAATTAGACCTCCTGACTCAATACAGTGGGAAAATGCATATACAAAAATCCCTTGCTACTTTTCAAATAGGAGTAGCGAGTTTCCTCTCTCATACTGATATTATGCCTTGATTCACAGGTTCTGTGGAATAAATCCTGAAAGCAGCAGTAGAAGAAATAATCTGTAGAATGAATCCAACACGTACCTGTACCGACCAGCCAGATAACCTTTCTGGCAATCTTTTGTGAAATGTTTACTTTCACTCCCTCCTCATCGTTCCACTGAATGACTCGCAGTTTCTGAATAGAAAAATAATATTTTCCAAACTGTTATTGCAATAAAATTCATTGAAAATGATCGGTTTTATTACTATAATATGTAGGTCGCTAGGTCAAGCTTTCAAGAGACCTAGTGACTTTCTTAAAAATTTGTCAAACAGCCTTGTGACAACGTAAATTTATATTATATAGATTTCTTCCTGCAAGCTTGGATGTCTAAGACTAAAACAAAATATGTGTGTTTCCGGTTTCCCGACACACCCTAATGCTGTGACTCTAAAGTTTTTTAACAAATTGTTTTTTAATTTTTGCGAAAAAAGAAACAAGATATTTTAAAATACATTTTCCGACCTACCTACCGGGTACCCCATTTTTTTCGAGGGTAAAACCAGAAACACACATTTTGTTTTGTTTTTAGGCCCTATTGTTATGACAATACCAAGTACACTGTATATGATAAAATACCCAGTGTTTCGCCAAGTGTCCCCAACTGGTTCAACAAAGGTCATGGTATGTACAGTCCTGTCTGTGGGAAAGTGCATATAAAAGATCCCTTGCCACTTATCAATTCAGAGTATACTAACACTAACTTCTGTCCTGGACAGACAGACGAGGCAGCTGGACTGCATGACCATAACAGACGTGCTTGAACCTTAATTGGATATAAGCATGTAACTAAGTTATAACTAACTAACCTTGATGAAGAAAAGAAGAACAAGAGAACACAGTCCCATTGTTAAATCCCAAACTCTGAAAACAAAATGGTTATAAACATTAGTGTGGTGACATGTGGGACATTAATCAATTAGGCCAGCTTCTAAATTATTATATACATGTATAATCATTACACATAAATAGTCAGAACATCAAATTATCATTTATTCTGCTCACAGTTTAAATTTAACATTACTTCAAACATTTTAGACCGACGAGTCAATCAATTACCATTTCGACAAATCACATTCCAGACATTTTTTCTTTTAAATCTAAAACCTTGTCTTTACCCTTGGTCTCCCCATGGGTACCGCCTTGACACTGGGTCCCGAACTTTGATGGTGGACCGTGCCTATGGGGAGGGGTGCCTGAACTGTAAGTGGAGAGGGGCATCTAAACAAAATGCTGGTTACGGTAAACATTGAGGTAACCTACAAATTCATAAACTACAAATTATATCTCACCTAGTATCTCCTATGTGTGAAAATGTTTCGTAAACCATTGGTCCAAATTCTCTTGGGATGTTGTTAAGGCCCAGAATGTTCTATATAACAAAATACATGTAATATAAAATATATTGGAATATTTAACATGTATAACAGATTCTTTTGACCCCCTCAATTTAATAAAATACCCCAATCACTAAGTTTGGCACCAAATGTTTCTATTCTGCTGCATCTTCTGACAACTTCAGTGTCCTTAGAAGTGTTCAAATTATTTAGCTGCATATTCGTATGATGTAGACAGATCAATTTTACGTAATATAATGACATTTTGAAAAATGACCAAGAATCGACCCATTTTTTTTTTTTATCAGATTCATAATCAGTGCATAAAATGGTCTAATAAATCACCAAAAAGCCCTCCGTGGCATCATCTTGTTTATTCTGACAGCATGTGTTGACATAACGATATGTTTGATGTACAATAGCCGCTGATTATTAATCAATGTGCTCCAGTGGTCTCTCTTTGCTTACCTTGATCTGTCCAAATGCTATCGTTATTGCAGCAGCAGACGTGAAGGCATTAATCACCGGGTAGGAGATAAAATTCACCAAGATACCTGCAATATGGATGTTAGAGGGAATCTGTCAGAGTATTCTATGGCCATTAGGGTGACCCAAGTTAATTGTGTGTTTCTTATTTCCAATCAGTAGCTGAACAGCTCTACTAAGTAACTGACCGAGGTTAAGAACACTAAGTAACTGACTGAGGTTAAGAACACTAAGTAACTGACCGAGGTTAAGAACACTAAGTAACTGACCGAGGTTAAGAACACTAAGTAACTGACCGAGGTTAAGAACACTAAGTAACT
>JAUTCZ010064490.1:0-17922 GCA_032273805.1 Melanodrymia brightae | reverse complement strand
GTGTTGTGTGCTATTCTGTCTATGAGATAGTGCACATAAAAGACCCCTTGCTGTTTTTCGGTAAGAGTAGCCCATGACCCCTCATCCCCCCAACCCCTCCCCCGTTCCTCTTCAGTGCATATGGACAACCCCTAGCTTTAATGATTTGTATTATGTGTGTTGAACTGTTGCTATTGACAAATGATACTGGCATATCTCTGTACAAGGCTAAATCGATGTTGAATTGGCATTACTTACAAACTGGAACCAAAGCAGTGATGATGCCAGGTGTTTGCAAACGGTGAGAGTATCGTTCTCTACTGATGACACAATATATCTACGCTAATGATGCATCATAATATGAATGGGTATGTAATAAATACATATTTTATGTGAGTTGGGCAATGACAATAATATTGACTATGACATAAGTGCCTCCGGTCATATTTTCTGCAGATTTGTTTTGCTTATCAGTTGATGGTTGCGTGGATTTCATTGCAGAACTACTATAATTGTAGAACAGTGTCATGCGAATCGGTGCAGTAGGTTCTTTATGTTTATCCTCCTAGGTGAGTGCCTATATTATGTATACGATAAAAGTACGAAAATTAATGATATTTTCCGATCAAGAGTCATATACAATAAATACTATCAAATACGAGTAGACACAAATATAATATTATATTTATTACAGCTGTATGTATATTGTTCACATTCGATAATATATATGTACACACCATATATATAGAAAAGGAGATATTGGCTTGCTTGTACGAGAGAATAGCTTCCAGTATTGTCATTGGTGCTGTATATATATGGGCACTTGTGAGTTATATTTCCTTGTGCATCACTTCCTAAGCAGGTGACACAACAAATTGTTCACCTGTCGTCTCTCAATTTACTCGTTTTTCAACTACTAGACTGTATTTATGAACATTTGACCTGCATGCATTAATTACTTTTATTACTTTTCCAAAATGTGCAGTCAATAATTTGTTTTTTTAATCCATGGAGTTAATGCAGCCAACTATATTTTGTTTTCAGAAAAT
Source organism: Melanodrymia brightae (assembly GCA_032273805.1). Taxonomy (NCBI): domain Eukaryota; kingdom Metazoa; phylum Mollusca; class Gastropoda; order Neomphalida; family Peltospiridae; genus Melanodrymia; species Melanodrymia brightae. The sequence continues at coordinate 16,894 of JAUTCZ010064490.1, read as the reverse complement.
CTGCTAAGTCGAGAGTTCCTCATGGACCGTCGTGGACCATCGCGTCACGTTTTCGTTTGCACCTGTGTCCAACATGTGGTAAATCGTTCACCCAGCGCGGGACTATGAAGCGTCACCAACAGAGTGTGCACCAAAAAGTGACGAGATTCCAGTGCCAGTTCTGCAACAAGAGGTTTTGCAGAAATGACCACCTCAATCAGCACGTAGTGTACTGCATGAGGAAACTATGACGTGTTTCCATGGCATGGCAATAAGAGTTAGACAGCGGATGTTGTTGAGGATGCTGGAATCGAGTAAACTCTCTGATACATTAGGTCTGATCATCGTCAGACGTCTGTTTTGTGCCTGTTTCGTAGCATTTCATGCAACCTGTAAATAAATTGCTGAATTATAGGGTGGGTTGCTTTGTATAGAACTTCTAGTAGAAGATTGTAGTAACTCGCTATTGACAGTATACTTAAAGTTGCTAGAGCCAAGAGACAAAGCCCCACAGATAAAAAAAAAGAAGATAGTTTGTTTAACGATGCCACTGGAACACATGGATTATTAATCTGCGGTTATTGGATGTCAAACGCACGGTTATTTCAACACCTTTTCACAGAGGAAACCCGCTGAGGTCATATAGGCTACTCTTCTTCGAATAACAGCAAAGGATCTTTTATATGCACACCACGACATTTGATAGACCAGTTGAGGATCACTGGTTGGAACGGATCACAACCCAACGGGTTCCCCAATGAGGATCAATCCTTTGAACCATCAAGCCACAGGCGGGCGCTTTTGCGCTGCACTATGTCCCGCTCCAATTCCCACAGATTTATATTATGTTTAACTATTTAAAAGTTACTAGACTTTTCCAAATTACATATATATACTGAAGAAAGGTTGTCATTTACTGAAAGGTAATGAGTTAATACATTTGGCACCCAATAGCCATTGTGTATTTTTGTGTTGGTGTGTTACCAAATAACATCCAATTAATTATTCATTGTATTGCTACAACTTGATATTCTCATTCCACTTGAAAATAAAAGGATGACCTGTTCTACTTTCGATGACCTGTTGTTCTACTTTCGATGACCTGTTGTTCTACTTTCGATGACCTCGGATGTAAAAGGATATATAACTTTGGATTTGGAACAATAATGCAGTGAATGAAATGTACAGAGAAATGTATATAGTAGTACTAGTATATGTATATAAATAAATTTGTACATACTAAGTGATTTATTAAGTAATCTTAAATTTCTTGTTGCATGCATGTAATAATACTAACAAAATGTTGGTTACAAATGGTCACACCATCTTCTGGTTTTCGTTTTTGGACCACTGATTGGACACAATTGTTTTGTTTTTATCATTTTAATCATTGTTAAAATTAAAAGTCATTGTGTTTCATTTTCAGAAGAAAAAATAATTTAATAGTCTTTAACTGGATTAAAGGACTGCAACATTGGTGACATTGTTGTTAGTGATTTAATTATAACTTTGACACCCTGTGAAATCCCTGCAGGATGTGATGGTAATACTTATACATTAAAACAGTCTCAACTAGATACTTACCACAGGGGATGAAACTCTAATCAAAAAGGGAAACGGCGGCAAGTCCTCCCGCAATATGCTGCGTCCACACCAGGATCACTGCGTCAATGACCCAGGAGTTCGGGTCCGTGAGATCCCTGCTTCCGTTTTTCTCAACTTAACATTCACGACGACACTTGTATACAATTGGACACCAATCTAGATCGTTCTTACCTAAGATATAATTATAAGAATTTGTCTCATGTGCTGCTTCTAGATTAATTACTTGCAGAAATCTTTGATGTCAAAGTGGTCGTACATGCCACATGCATATTGGGATGCGTTTGCCCTGTGTCCACACACCAGATCAAAACCTTCCTAAAACACAAAACACTAATCTTCTGCACTATAAATATACCCACTCATAAAGACATCCCGATTTTCCACTCATCAATTTAAATTGAAATTCTAAATATAACACGTTTTTAATTATATCAAGCCAAATTACGTCGTATATTTCTTTTCAGACTGAACATGGGTGGCCTTGGCATTACAACAGATTTTCACAGAACATCAAAACAGAACCCACAAATTAGTACACAGGAGACTTGTTCTGTCGTTTCCATGTCAGGAAAGTGTTACCAGTGTCAGTTATGCTCTATTCTATTTTCAAGCAAAGCAGCCCTTGTGAGACACAATAAAAAGCACGACGGAACCATGTTGCCATGCCATACATGCAACCGTAAATTTTACGACGGTCACAATTTACGGCGTCACATAGAATCGACGCATCAAGGCATAATGTTACATTGCAAGATATGCTACAAACAGTTTATGACAGGCGGTGGCTTAACCCGTCATATGCAATCCCATAGTGGTGAATACTAAACGAATTAATTATAAAGAGTAATATTTGTAGTCAAGACTTTTCATATATGCATAATTTTAGAGATGATACGTGTAATAACTTTTATACTAAATCCAATCATCGTTGGTAATTGTCATTTGTTCGGGGTACGGTCTGTGATGGACCTCATTTACACAATCTATACTTTTAGTTCACAATAAATACTATCATTATGCTGGCTTGTTTTATTTTCTACAATTTTGGCGGTGTTTAATACTAGTTTAAATGTATTGCAGACCGACTCACAAATGATTGAAATTTTATTTGTCCTCATGTCTGAATTTTATAGGACTGGTTTGTACAGTCTTAAAACCATCCTGTTCTCCACAGGAAAAGATGTCTATATAAAACTGGTACCCTATGCTTAGTTTGAAGTAAAATATTACCTTGTTTAACAAATTACCAGAACTATCTTTATATACATTAATCAATATCATACCTTGGATCTCGTTAATCCCTTATTTAATTTTGTTCTGATGCATGTCTGTCCTTTATATTTTTAAAACCTTTCTGGCATTATAAAGTATGTAGTGGAATATACGTAGTCTTAAGTCTTAAACGATTGCGTTGGCAGTGATTAATCAGGTTTTCTGTGAAGGAGGTTCGGGGTACATATATACTGTTTAATATTATAGAAATACTTGCTGTATTACGTTATCATGAGGATAACCACAACACTGTGTTTGTTAAAGTATCAACAGCTGAAGCTTGGGTGGAAATATGGAGGGATGGTAAAACGAGATATAAATTTGGTTTGTTTAATAACATTACTGGAGCACATTGCTAAATAATCAACCGGTTTTTTATGTCGAGTACAGTTATGTGAACACAATCTCAGAAGAAACTTGCTGTTGCCAGAAGGGCTACTAATACCGATTAACAGTAAGGTATGTTTACGTGCACTTTCCCACAACGACCATGGATGAACTAGTGAATTGATGGATGGACACTTGTGCTGAGCTACGTCCCACTCCAAACATTCCTTTCCTTTATCCCTAGATATTTGTTGATTGAAGGTGTACTATGTGTTCATCTGGATTGGTTGATTCTACTCTGTGGTACTGCATGGCTGTGTTATTGTCTGGTTTTCTCAGTAAATTCTTGTAGTGATTTTTAATATAGCATGCTGTTGTTGTTATTATCCGGTACCTCAGGCGTAGGTCTAAAATGTTCAAACACCTAGTGCTTTATTATATAATTATTTCATGTTTTGGTCATTCACAAAAGTAGAAGTATCTATCATACATGGTTCTGGAAATAAGTAAATAGTGTCTTAATAGTTTTCTTCTGAACTACAATGGATGAACAGTTGCATATGGTCAAAGTACAAACGTGCTGTGAGGATGTGGTTTGTAATTTAACATTGATTAAAGAATAGCTTGCAGGTTTTTTTTATATTATCGACCAAAATTGTGAAAAATTGTATAACAGCAGAATTTTGTAATTAGTATTTGGTGGATATACTGGATAATCGATGATGTGTTTATGCTTAAATATTACCAAAACGAAGTTTATTATCCGTTTTCATCAATCGATCGATGAATAAAGCTGTTACAAACAATCGTCCTTCAAGATCTGTGTTATATGCCAGTGGATTATTGATATGGATTTTGTGTTGTTTCAGATACACAGCACCAGGCATGCTACCACCAATGAACTTCAGGTTTCCATCGGCAGTCGATCGACTCACGTGTCCGATATGCAATCGAATGTTCTCCATCCGGCATGCGATGCTCCGACACATGCGCACTATCCACCAGCGAGCCGATCGTTTCTCGTGTGAGACGTGTGGCATATCGTTCAACAGGAGAGATCACCTAACTCGACATTTGAGATACAACGCACACATGAAGACTGATCCTTAATGTTCGACCAGTTGGATTAAAGTGGAATGTCGGTCGCCTTATGCCATCTCATGTTACACGGAGTGGGATTTATCTCGACGCTAGAGCACACGTGATGTGCGTGAGGTTCAAGGATCAATCCTCCTTAGTAGACCGGTTGGGTCTGTTCCCACCGGTGATCCATGACTGGTTCATCAAAGCTATGTGCTGTCATGTCTGTGTAAAGTATATATAACCTGTCCTTTGATGCTAATCATCAATTGTAGTCTGTGGCAGCAGTGAGTTTGTTCTAAAACCAAGTATAGAAATAAAGTTGTGTATGGTATCCATAACCGATGTGATCCATTCGTGTGATTAAAGAAACAAACTTGATCTCATGATTATTTCAGCTTTAACTGTGGTTTTCTTGTATACCTATTACCAACTATTCTATTAAGGAGATTCAGTGTCGTGATCAAAACAGTGAATGTATTTTCTTTCAAATTTCGCATGATTTAGTCATGATTTGTCGAGTGTTGGAAGATTCAGTGATTTTTTTAACAGTTGAACTTTTGGCCATTAAAAAGAAAACGTGGCTATATTCATTCTTGCTATTTATGAAGTCACAAAGTTTAACATGGTTTTCCATGTTCTGTACACATAATCAAAGCATTAACATTTTAACACGTGTAATGGCATTTGTTTGATGTAAACAGTTATACTAATGATATTGATAGGTGACAGTGATATGTGTATGTATATATGGGTCCATACGACGAGCCAACAAATGGTGATTGGTCACACAATCTGTACCCCTTTTCTTCACATCACATTTCTTTTGAAATCTTACAATACATAAAACATGTACATGTATATAATATTTGAAGTGTTGCCAATGATAGAACGTACAAATATGTCCAAGATTAAATCATATTTGATTGAGTTTCTGCACTGAAATAACTATTGGAAATACCATTTTCTGTGGACTGGGTACAATAATGTCACCGTGAATTCTGTTATATTGTTCTGTAGACATAGTCGAAGGTTACATTATTGTAACTAAACGGTGACATGCTAGAATTATTGTGTGTAACATATTAAATAATTCATTGTGGTATTGAAACGTCCATGTTTTGTGGACAGCATCACATGGGTGTCCATTTGGGTGTTTTACCGTGTGTGACGTTTGAAAATACGTTCTGTGGACAGTGACAGGCTAGTGTCATTGGGTGTGACATACTAAATAACATGTTATGGTATTGAGAATGCCATGATAAGAATGACTGGTGTGGCAGTACCAGGGTTATGGTGTTTGATTGTCAAGTGCCATGCGAATCGGTGCAGTAGGTTCAAATCCCACTTGTGTTCCTTCATTTATATGTCCTGGGTCAATATTATTGCAGGTGTATTATGTATTAAATTGACTTGGAACTGAGGGCTAGGCAGTACACATTATAATAATGGCTAAACTGGCATTCGTTTTTAGGAATGACTGGTTTGGCCAAACGGTTATGCTGTTGGACTGTCAAGTGTCATGCGAATTGGTCCAGTAGGTTCGAATCCCACTTGTGCACATACGTGTTTCTTGTGTTGTGAACTGAGTGTCCATTGGTGTATTACTGTGTGTGATGTATATATATGACTCGTGATAGATGTTGTAAAATACATGTTCTGTGGACAGTGGCATGCTAGTGTTTGATATATATAGCCCGTAATCATATTGGAAATACATGTTTTGCGAACTGCTTCACATGAAAGTCCATGTCACATAAAAAATATAACATGATGGTATTGGAAACATGTTTTGTGAATAGCGGATACTAGAATGACGTTGGTCTCAAAACGCGATAACTGTTTTGTCATTTCTCTTTCTAGAACTAGTTTTTGTGTTTGATTAATGTATTGTTTTGGAATGGCATTTATGGTTATTGCTTAAACGTAATTTATTTGAACTATGATGATTTATTGATTGTGTATAATATACATGACATATTGTTTCAACATCTTCATATATGTACATACTTTCAGACCGGAAGGGTTTAAAAGAACCCCCTCCGGCATATTTAAAAATCAGCATAGTAGGTCCACTCTGGGCCCACTCATTTAAAATATGATTAGTTTTTGTTACTAAAGGTACAAAGGAACTTTCCAGAAGAGAATCCTAAATGTTGGTCTGACATTTACCTATATTTACCATGATCATCTACATATACATGTATACTATTATTCATACCCACATGTGCTTTTGCATTTTTACTTTTAGCTCATAGTCATAGTAAATAATGTATCATTATGTTTGCTTATTGGTTCGTCCATTTTTTGTTCAATGCTTAAAATGTTCACTTTTCGTCTGTAATAAATATTGTGTCAATATATATTTGTTTGTTATTTTATCTATAGTTTCCTTTACACCCACTGCTATTCTCGTCCCCCATTCCCCCCCCCCCTCCCCCACCCCAGTTTACGCATTTCAAACTCATGGTATATGAGCAGTATACTGTGTGCTTCATTTGTTTGCTTAACATAAATATAACCCTCATGTATTAACTTGGTAGCACTGCGTATTTATTTAACAGTCCCCATGAATAGCATGTGCATGATGAAATAATATGAGCCACGTTAAAGAAAATCGCTCACCATTGTGGCACGACAATTGCGATCACGTGACGATGTAATAAAGCGAGTTACACACGCAAATGGATTGTGTGTAGCCGATGAACAACACTACTTATTTACCTACATAATTGTATATGGGGATATTAAACGAGCTACCCTGTATTATCTAGTTTAAGTCCCAAGTGAAATAACAATTATTAGATCTGCTAACTTCAAACAACATAGCTTCTATTTTAATTGTGTTCAAGAAGTAAGCTGATTTCATTAACTGGGACAAGATGGGCTACTTTTAAGCAACATGGCTTCTCCTATTATTTAAATTCGTTTAAAACGAATCATAATAGAACTGGGTAGATGTATCAGGGTTCAAAATAGGTGGTATCCCCTTTCCAAATTTGGATACCAGATTCCAAAAACCGGTATCCCATTGGGATACCATTTTTTAAAAAGAATAAAATATATTATTTTGTATGCTTACAGAAGTTTCTTGACTATAGTGGCAAACTTAACATTTCAGCCACTTATACATCGTACATGTATCTGGGTACCCATGATAGAATTAAAAACATGTCGGCTGATTTTAATATCCGAAATCATGCAGATTGCCGTCATGAAATATCCAAAATCGGAATATGCCGAGTTCGTTGGGTTTTTCCGCTAATAACATTCACTCACCAACAGACATTACGCTTTGCCTACACATAAATTCACAACCGAAGCTATTTGACATGAAGTAGTTTTTTTTTTTTTTTATAAATTTGGATACAAGATGAGTTTGGATACCATATTTTAAATGCTAGTATCCAACATGGATACTTTGACATTTTTTGTATTTCGAACCCTGTACAGTATGTGTGGTGGGATGGAGGGGGGATGTTGGGGGTGGGGGACGGGGATGACCGATGTGATAAGTACTAAAAAGGACTTGGCGTGAGGATAACCGAGGAGGATGGAATACAGGGACAATTGACTAATTGACTTGGGGGGTTTAACTGGGGTGGGGGTGAGGAGGGGTTGAATGCTGGGATACCAAATGCCTTGTGTAATTTGTCTTGACGTAAAGATAGTTTCCTGGATTTAATGATGCTACATGAAAAGAATGATTCAATTTGTAAGGTCCTGAGCGAAAAATCAAGTGAAAAATAAACTGAGCGATCAACACAAGTATGTGTTATAATGCAGTTTCGCCATACATACCTAGCAACAGTCAGTTATCTCCCTTATGGAAGGTGTGGTTAAATCTCTGTAAGGAATGATCAACTGAGTAGTTCTGTTAAAGTTGTTAGTGTAAGGATTGAAGATTTGCCTTAATCTTGTTTTGAATTATATTTTGAAATTTGCAAAAAGGTGTTTTTTTTGTGATAGTTATTTTTAAAAATTCTTTTATTTGCTCACTTTTAACAAGATGGATACACTAGATACAAGATTGTGATAAATTAATGCGAAGTTGCATGCTTCATTTGTGTGATCATTAGGTGACTTTATTCAGACTTAGTTTCCACTGGAATATTGATATGGATTTTGTATTGTTTCAGGTTTTCAACGGCAGGTACTCAGTCTGAAAATCTACAAAGAGGAGGTCGACAAACCTGTGTGTTGTGTAACCGAACTTTCTCCTTTCGGTATACCATGCTCAGGCACATGCGCAGTGTTCATCAGCGCATCAACAATTTTTCATGTCATAAGTGTGGTAAAACATTCGTCAGACGGGATAATCTAACTCGACATTTCAAATACACTCACGCATGAACAAGTTGGATCAGTAGAATCATTGTGAAACATCAGTTCTATGTTTTAATCCTGTGTTTGTTTAGCAACAACACCCGCCCCTACCACTAAAACCTTGTCCTTTAATCAACCACCACTGGGTTTGAAATGTGGTTATTATGATGATACATGGTGTATAGAAGAAAACTGATGCTGACATTTTGATAAGCTCCAATGGCCTTTTTATGTTCATTTTCCTATATTCAGTACATTACATACTACAGCCTTTATGCAGCACTGGTTATTCAAAGAGTTTAGGCACTGAATTAAACGGTGAATATATTTGCTGTTAAATAAGCAGTGACTTGGACATACTTGTCATATGTTTTGTTGGACAAGTAATAACTCCATTCGTTTACCGTTAAAACGAAATTGTGGCTGCTGACACTGATTTGGATTTTGTGTTGTTTCAGATTTGCAACATCTGGCATTCAGTCGAGCATTCTACCACAAGGCAATAGACACGCGTGCAGGTTATGCAGTCGAACGTTCTCCTTCCGCCAGGCCATGCTCAGACACATAAATAGTGTCCATCGGCGTATGGAAACATTTTCATGTCATAAGTGTGGTAAAACGTTTGTCCGGAAGGATAATCTAACTCGCCATGTGAGATCTACGCACACGTGATCAAGTTGGAACTGTGGCAGGGGATCGCAAATATCTGATGTATGAGATGGATGTTTTCCTTTACAATCAGTAAAGTTATATGGCGTATTAAAGAAAAGAATGTTTGCTTAACAAAACCGAACAGAACGTTGTGTGATCAGTGGCAGCTTTTAGGTTTGAAACATGTGGTTATTACGATATGCATATAATGGTCTACGAAAGAAAATGCTGTTTATTCGTATTGAAAAAAGCAATGGGTCAACGCATCTTTATTTGAACGTTTTCCATACATAGGACTTTATATTCAACAGTGAATGTGCTTTATGTTAAACTAGCGCTACCTAACACACAGTTGGCTAGGTGTAGGAGAAATCAAACATGTTCCATCAAATCCACACTTCACCATTAAAACGATATCATGGTTGCTGATAGCCCTACCTTAAACACAGTATGTTGGTGTAGGACATCATTAAAACCGAAATGGTGGTTGCTGATACTGACATGGATTTTGTATTATTTCAGGTTTGCATCATCTCGTATTCAGTCGGGCGTTCTAACGACAGGCGATCGACACCTGTGTGTGTTATGCGGCCGAACTTTCTCCTTCCGGCAAACTATGCTCAGACACGTGCGCAGTTTACATCAGCGCACGGATTGTTTTACGTGTGATACGTGTGGTAAAACGTTCACAAGGAAAGACCATCTAACTCAACATTTCAGATACACTTTACATGGAAATAAGTTGGGACCAGTATAGTAATAGTGGATTACCAAATATCGGGTGACAGATGTCAGATGAACGTGGTCCATTATTATCTCGTAATATTAATGGAAGGCTCGTCAAGATTTTTTTTTTTTTTAATATGGAAAATATGAAATGAGCTTCGGTTATAAATGGTATCTAAGTGACCCTCGAAAATATTCAGAAATGCTGAACAACTAGACAATGTTGATATGTTCCATATTAAAAACCACGAATAGCGAATTCTATGTATCGTATAACTCTTCTAAAATTATGTTTAAAATCGATGTTTAGTAAATAGCACATTAAAATGCAGTTCCAAAGTAGACTTTGTGGCCAATATGTGACAACGCTTGGAGAAAATGTAGTATGACACCACACACATGAACATAAGGCACATGAACATAAGGTGTACTTCCTGTAATATAATCATCAAACGTTGCAGGGCAAGTTCTGAATGGACTTTTATTATATACACGTGTTATTACATCAGATTACTAATAAATGTGTATATGGCATGGATAGGTCTACTGTTATGGGATAATTATAGGTAATGCCTATCGTGAAATAATGACTGTAATAAACACATTAATTCTAATTCAGTGGGCATATAAATGTGAACGTTGGCTGATCAAATAACATTACGAGAGTAAAAATATAGCTATCATATGGAAAATTTAAGGTATTCTATTATTGCCTTATTACTTTGTTGCTACTCTGCGAATAATGTTTACCAACCATGCTCGTAGGGTGAATCTTAAAATAGGGGGTTCGCTGGGTGACTGTAATCGAAGGTGCAAAGTTCTGAAATGTTATTTCCTGCATTCTATAGGCAAAATTCATCATGACTGATAAATTTCGTTCGAACAGATACCCTACCCTAATATTGCGTTTTGAAACGTCCTTGATACACTAGTGTTTTATGGTCAGTTTGAGGTTAGCAAACATGTTGCATATCTACAGTATAATTATGCTAACCGAGAACAAATATGATGTTCACGTTACTTGTAAATATTTCTGCAGTAATTTCAATTAAAGTTTGTGGTTGCCATGTTAATCAAAATAATATTGTAGACGAAATGTTGTATAATGAAAATGAACCTAATTTCCCATAGTCTTAAGTATAGGGAACATTAATATATTAAGACAGGACCATATTTAGTGGTGGAAAGGGTGTTCGTCCGAAATACTTCAGTATACGAGGAGCCAGCTAATTGTCGCTGGTGATGACATCTGTCCATTATTATAGATTCTTCACCGCCAGTGTTCGCATTAAAAAGGTTTACGTTACGTAAAACGTATATATATGATATTGAACAATGTAAAATCATGTTTTTTTAACAGTGGCATATTAGTGTCTAATGGGTATTTTACAGTGTGATGTCTGGTATATTTAGTACGTGATGACATTGGAAATACATGTACATGTTATGTGAACAGTTTCTCATGAGTGTCCATTGGGCATATTACTATGTGGGACGTATGGAAATGCACGTGAAGGTACTTAAAATTCATGTTCTGTGAACAGTGGCATACTGGCTGTATTACTGTGTCTGATGTTTGGTATGTTTAACACGTGATGGTATTGGAAATACATGTTTTGTGAACAGTGGCATACTGGTTATATAAAGTATATTACTGTGTCTGATCATCATGTCTGGTATATTTAACACGTGATGGTATTGGAAATACATGTTTTGTGAACACCTTTACACGAATGTCCTTTGGATATTGTATTATACTTCCTTGTCTGCATTATTTCTGTGCTTTTAGATTTCCATTTGTTGTTGTTGTTGTTTCTTTTAATATCTTGATATGATTATGTGAAATTACTATCAAAAATGTATATAAGTTTGCATTCTAGTTTCAGTGGTTTATCAATTATTCCTTAATGTATATATACTATTATTTGTTTTGCTTTTACGTGACCGAATTCATTTTAATTTGAAATAAACTGACTTTTTTTGTCCTTACGGTTTTCTTGTTTATGTTGGAGTCAAATCTATCTTTTTAATTACTGGTTGTCTTATAATTACGGCTGAAATACATAATGCTAAAGTGCCCTTCAAATACAAGAAAGAAAACGCGCCTATAAAGTATAAACTTATATATGCGAGGCTCAAACGTGGTGTCAAGGTTCATATAACACAGTGTACTGAGTGTTAAGAAGCCAATGGGCCATCCAAGGGCCGCTTAGACTGTAAATGATAAAAAAGAAAAAGTTTGTTGGCTATTAGATGTGAAAAGCATGGTTACACACGAAGAAACATGATTCATAAGAAACCTGCTGCCATCACATAGATACGGAATTGTTTATGTACACTTTCCCACAGACATAATGGAACACACCACGGCCTTCGTGGTTTGTGCCATCCTGTCTGGGAAAGGAGGAAGAGGGAGAGGGGTTCAACGAGTTGGTCCGAAAATTTCATCATTGTTTTTAGTATCATTGTTTGTTCGGTGCTGGACACCGGTTTTTATAGTTCGGTGCTGGACAGCGGTTTTTATAATATCATTAACCATATTCTGACACCCAATAGCCGATGATTTTTTTCGTGCTGGGTTGTCGTAAAACATTCATTCATTAATTTGTATCTAGAGCTAATAATAAATACACCTCCACATAACCTCTATTTTCAAAGATGCAAATGTCCACACGTGTTGATGTTGTCTTCTTCGTGCTTTGTCTCAACTACTAAGTCCATTAAACTGTTTTGTATTTCAGGCAGCGCGTTATTACACATCAACGAAGTGATGCAGGCACGGGCAACATTTACAGATGCCCTGAATGTCAGCGACCGTTCGGCTTCAAGCACTCTCTCCTTCGACACATACGATGTGTTCACCGGCGAGTGAAGAACTTCTCCTGCAACAATTGTGGAAAAGGATTTACCCGAAGTGATGTTCTCAACAAACACATGAGCGCTTGCAATCTTCGGATGTATATTCGAGGTGCATGTTGATGATGATGATGATTACTGTACACATTTATCTAACAAAGTTTTAGGTCAAATTTGTAGAAGGCTTTTATTATGAGTATATCTAAATATTTATTTACTTGAATAAATGTAAATTTTTGGTAGAGAATTTAAAACACAAAAGTTTCTGGAAAACATTTATGTCTTTATAAATCTGCTAGAAAAGCTTATAATGATATGATAATGGAATAGTCGGGCACGTACATATTATTATCTGTATGGGGTACGTTTATAGAAGAATGATCCCAATATGGCGTTTTACAAGTTTTGCCATGGGGATCGTTTTTGGTGCCATCACTTCCATCTGCCTATGGTACGGGTGTGCATGTCGTAAAACTTATTGAGCCTATAATTATGGTATATAGCAGACTAAAAAGGGCGGAAGGTAATGCTTCTTAAACGACAACACTATGCAGCAGCTTTTTGCAATAACAATTTTCAATATGCCTAGTACTGATTATCTTTTTGTATTTGTATAGTGGTAAATAAAATCAACCGACACGGACAAGGCAGATATGTTTATAACGTACTGACAGCTTGAAATAGACGATAAAAATATTCTGCTTGAAAACCACCAGACAAGAATGACAAATCTGTTGAATTTATGTCGTGAAATATGAACCGAAACAATAACTTGTGCGACATTGCTTTTCCATTCACTTGTGTATACATGTACATTGAGTCCAAGAAAAGATGGATTATTAGTTTTAAGATGAATAACATATATACGTATATACACATTAATTATGAGTATATGTTCCACTCTATTTAATATGTAAAACAACATATTTTTATAGATGAAATCTTAAGTCCTCCACCCCACCCCTGTGCATTCCAAAGTAGATAAAATTTATTATTTCAGAAAAACAACCATTTGTTGGGGTTGTCATATTATTGATTTACATACAGTCAAAACTTTCTATAACGGATTCTTTTATATAACAAAAGCTTATAATTTTATGAAACGAGCACTTCAGATATCCATTAATATGTATGCAAATGATGCATGTATTTTACCTGTTAATCATATTTTAATTTTTTACACATTCTATTCTTCTTAAAATGTTATTTGATTGTTATAAGTTATAACTACAATATAATTATAGCATACGTGGTCTTATTTTTCACACGTTTTGGTAAAGACCATGACTTGACAACTGCGTCATGATGGGACATGATATGCTCACCTTCCACGATCCTGACGTATTCCTTTCAAATAGTCTCTCACAGAGATACGATTTTCAGTATTACTTTCAACATATAATGTTATAATTTTTAAATGATCTTTCAAAATACATATAGTTCAGAAATTAGACAGAAATAATATTGTAGACATTTTTATTTATTTTAACCTAAACATCATCAGTGTTGTTTAATTTATTTTTAAACGTGAACACAGTTACAAAAATTAAACTTTCGCTACAAAACAAATCTCACTAGCTGCGACACTGCACCATTCTGTATACTGCATTTTATACAATAGAACTACTTATGACTCGTTTGTTTTTGCTCCATATCAGTGTTCGTTATAAATGGAATTTATGGTTTATAATGTTCTATTTTTTCAGAACGAAGAGATATGCTTGTGAGGAATGTGACAAACGATTTACCAGCAAATTTTCTCTGAAGAGGCATGGGATACGTCATTCGGCGCCTACAGAAAATACCTGCAATATATGTGGAAAAACTTTCATTTCAAGGGACAACCTTGAAGGGCATATGTCTTCAGACCATTTTGCTCCTAAGCGTTTCCAATGCTTTAAATGTGGACTAGAATTTGTTTACCTGAAAAATCTTAAATACCATGTGAGAAAAGCGGTTTGCGACAAATACAAGAAATTCATCTCTCCAGGTTTTCTTGAAAAATTGTGATTTTTAGAGGGATTGAAGAAGTATGATGAATTTAATAATCAGAATATATCGGAACCGTTAATATTTATCAGTGGTGGATCACAAGTATGAAAGGGAAGTAATCAGGTGATGAGCTGGATTATCTGTCCCTGACTAATGCCAAGACTTTCGTTTCCACTATGCCATTCTTTTTACCAACTACTAGTATAACTCAATTTTAAAACAGTACATGTAACAATGTTATTTGCTGTATGATATATTATTTTATCAAATGTGTTTTGTATCGATGCAAATACTTCAGAAATTTGCTAACTCGCTATTGTTTTTTTCTTGACATTTGGTCACTGTTACGAATTCATATTGGTCTAAGTGTTTGAATAATCCAGGAACACTTTCGTCCAGATATATTCATAAAAGACACAATAAGAACTTTCATGTACTATAAAATATATTGTTTGTAGATGATGTTTAAAACGATTTAATAAATTTATGTGTTGACCTTTGACTTCGTGTTTTTTGTTGTTTACGTACCCATTCAATCTTATGATGTAAAATTATAGATATAGCCTTGAATATAAGAAGGAAATACAGCTTTCAGTATTTCCTTCTGAAGCTTGTATTTACTTCCCGAGACGAACTGTTTACCTATACTGACGTCCAAAAGAAACTATACCAAGACTTCGAGACACTACTGAACAAAATAAAAACATGTTGCATGTTCAAAAGATTATATTATGAGAGTGGTGTTTTGGCATGTTGGGAATAAAATTTCATTCCATAATGTATTTTATAGCTGAAATAAATCTTATTTTTAATTAGTTTATATGATTTCTAAGTTAGTTGTGAAAACTGGAAACTGTCGAACGTTACTGATTAGTAAAAGGCTCTGGGCTAAAATAATTTTATACCCTGTCCACACAGGGTTTTAATGTAATTAACCAATGTAATGTTTGCGTTATACAGTGTGTTATGTTTGCGTTAGTTTACAAACATTTGCAAATAATGAGTGCTGTTGCTTTTATTTGTTTATCAGCAACTAGATTCAAATGGCATATGCAGAGTATTCCAGCGATTTGTAATTATACAAGTATTTGTGGTGAAGGGGAACCTCCGTAATTTGCCGGTTTTAACAGTCATGGATGAGCACTTGATATACTATGCTTAAAACATCTGTTTCTGTTGTTTAAACACATTTTAACTAGTATATTTCATTCTGGAAATACTTCTTCCTTCGACATCTGGCTTTCGAGCACGAAATATACTAGTACAATACAGAGACCAACAAACACATACTCAGGATTATTTGTCAGGTGGGTCGTTTTATTATAAAAAGTGGACTTTTCCTAGAAAAATTAATATACTTTTTTTAGAAGAGGACCTAATAAATGATGGGTTTTTTTAAAAATTGTTTGTTGGGCCGCTTGAACTCTCTTGCACTGTCTACGAGTGTAATAGTGACGGATTCCTACCAAGTAGGCGTGGATACAGAGGCTCGGGCATGTCACGAATTTGGTTTCAATAACAGATGACAGATTATATTAATTCAATAAGAACAGGACAGCTATCTATCTATCTATCAATTAAACTAACTTGAGACTTCGATTTCTATCAAACATGTTTGAGAGAACGCCAGGAGGGATTGATGGTATCACGTGAGGTCGATTATCAAGACATCAGAGTAGATGTAAGATGTTCCAGTGACGGCGACTGAAGATTAGTGCGTCTTATTTTATACGCTAATAAGTCAATTTGGGTCCCCAAAACATGGTTTTTATAAATACAATGTATATGTAAGAAATGGAATACTACATACCATCTATCTTACAATTAGTTGTTTAAAATCGTATCCAACTTGCTTATCCTCGTTACACAGGCTCTGTATGTGTTTTTCAGTCATACTTTTTAAATATTAAATTTACAGAAAAAATAGCACGTTTTTGTTATTTCAAAATCTGTTACCCACCCGTCTCTGTACAAAGTCCTATAAAATGTTATGGTTAGGAACAAAAGTAAAGTAAAGTTTGTTTTATTTAACGACGCTACTAGAAACACATCGATTATAAATCAGCGGTTATTGGACGTC
>JAUTCZ010064379.1:0-17929 GCA_032273805.1 Melanodrymia brightae | reverse complement strand
CGGGGGGGGGGGGGGGGGGGGGGGGGCATATATATACACATAATTATACATATACATATATAATATATATTTAAAAAAAAATCACGCCCGTGCTAATGAACTGTTCAGGCGGATAAATAGGCCTAATCAGTTATTGGGTTCATCTTCTCGCCTTGGGTACAGCCTTGGCATTGGATCCAGTCCTTTGACGGCGGACCGTGTAGGGTCTACCCAAGGCGCGGGTGTCTAAACCTTTAGTGGATAAGGCACCTAAACCAATAGTAACGGTTCAGAACGAATGGATTTGTAATCATATTAAAAAAAATTACCATCTGCATCCCAGAGTGTACACAGCTGGTATAAAAAAAAGACTGTGCATGGTATGCACTCTGCCGCCTGTGAGAAAGTATAAAAGATTACTTGCTGCTTGTTGAAAGAAGTGGCACATTGAGAGGAAGCAGCCGGTTTTTTCTCCGATACAAACATTAACTTTTGTTCTGGTCAAATAGTCGAAGCAACTAGTAGGACAGCGTGCCAGAATAGAATAATAATTAGATAGGCTATATATGCAGGCCTACTACATAAGATAAACTGACGATGACTATATTTTACTTTTAGCGCCTGTGCAAGAAAATAGAGATAAAGATGTAACACATATGTATAGACCAGAAGTTCTGAAGGCGGTAAATATGTTAAATAAGAATAATATATTGACATAATTTTGTGTTGGGTTGGCCTACTTTTAGTGTAGTTTGGGATAGCTGGTGCTGTAAACAATACGGTGATACAGTATCGTAAAGATTAAATAAGATACAAGCATGCTTGAATAATTATATTTGCATTAAAAATGACATAAAATATATTAATTTGCGAGTTGATAGCAGAAATATATTGAACTCTGTCAGGTGAAAATAAAAACGGCGTGTAATTAAGCTTGTCATAGCTTCGTATCGCTACCTTATTTGTATGACTAAGTTCGATTCTCTAAATGTTTCACAGACCCCTGTAGCGCAGTGGTTAACACATTAGGGTTAAAACGAGTGGTTACCGGCTCCACCTCAGAGCAAGTGCTCCACAAGGCTCAATGGGTAACTTAAGTAGGTGTACTTCCAACAACCAGTGTCCACACAACTGGTTAAATAAAGGCCGTGGGATTTACTGCTATGTCTAGGAGTAAGTGCATATAAAAGATGACCACACGAACTTCTGTCCTGTACAGGCAGTCGAGGCAGATGGACTGTGAGATAATGACAGACATACTTAACCTTAATTGGATATAAGCATGTAAAGAAGTTATAATTAACTAAAGGTTTGATAGGCACACGTCAAGGATCTTCAAGGTTCTGGGTCATTATTGGTTAAATAAACATCAGCCCATGGATGTCAAACAGATATTTTGACAGACAGTCTCAGAAGCCTGTTGCTGCAACATGCATGTAGACTACTCTTTCTTATTAGAAGCAACATATCTTTTACATAACAATTTGCTCAGACAGAACAATACATGCCACATCCTTTGATGTACCAGTCATGTTTGGAATGGGAAAAAACCAACAGTTGTAACAGGTCTCAGATTGATCGACCTTTCGATGTCATTGACCTCACTCCTGTTAATGACATCAAATCATGGCCATAGAATCTTCAATTAACAAAACACACAAACTACTATGTTATTATTTGTTTATTTATTTCTGCACCAGAAAAATAAATACAAGTGAAGGAATGCATAATTTCGCCAACTGATTCAGTGAAAATGAAACAAACAATTCTCCCAAAAGCAAAAGAAAAATACAACAATGGGTAAACATTTACATTTCAACTTGCAAACGGTTTAACACTTTGCAATTGCATGTACACAATGAACTAATTTGATACAAATCAAAACACCATGTTAGAAAGGAACTGTTATACTCCAATGGACACAAAGGTGTATTTTGATCCTTGAACATCATACAACTCGGTTGGATGCTCTAACCACTTATACCTCTATGCCACTCCTGATGTCCAACATGGCATGGACAGGCATACCATGGATAGAAGTACATATGATACAAACTGCTTGTTTAACGACACCACTAGAGCACATTCATTTATAACCATCAGTTATTAGATGTCAATCACGCAGTAATTTTGACACATGGTCCCAGAAGAATTGCACTGCTGCCATATAGGTTGCTCTTACTGATTAGCAGCACTAATGCACTTTACCCACAGACAGGGTAGCACATACTACAGCCTTTGGTGTAACAACTGGAGCATTGGCTGGAATGGGAAACAAATCAATGGGTCCACTGAGGAGGATCAATCCGTAGACCTCACACACCTCAGGTACACTCTAGCACTGAATCTGGTTCAAACTAAATAGTTATATTGAAGAGGATATTTAAACTAGAGACTTCCAATAAACTAAATAACTTGGTCCCAATTTGGAAATTTTAACACAACAATGACATTTGACCTTGCAAGTTGAATAACCGCATTTGATGACAATACATTTGTGATCATACTAAATTAATAATTCATACCATTGTTAAGATGGGGAATGAAAATGTTACACAAAAGTATGACAGACATTCAACACAACAGACTATTAATTAATTATACATGAAAGCAGAGATTAAGGCATAAATAAGTTAAAATCATTGGACTAAGTCCCCCGACAGATTATTCAGCCACAATACATAAACTTTTTAAAGATTTATATATTAAACACAATGAGTAAACATATGTAAGTTTCTTTTTACAATATTAATGCACAATATGTAAATAAGAAATACTTAGGCCAACAAAAGATTTTTGTTTGATTCTCGTCACTGTACACACCCTCAGACCGTTTTAACTTTTAAGCTGACCAATGAGTGAGATTTTTGTTGGATGTCGATATGTGACAAATAGTGTATCATTTGCATATTTCTATTGAGTCTGGTGGAAATATTCCCAGAAATGTTTTAAATTATATATTATTGTATTTTAACAGTTTTTAAGATCAGATTTGTTTTTTTCATAATTTTAAAGAAATGAAACCGTCAAATGAATGTGTATATATGTGTGCAAATAACCCTTTTGTTTGAATTATATTCAATTGTGCGAGATATTTAGATACCGTTATGTGCACGACAGCGTTCCAGATGCGTGGGAGTAGAGTTAAATAAACATTTTCCACTCCTGTTTTTTATCAAGAACAAACTTCCAGTCCATAAATAATTACCCAAATTTAAGCTACATTCTGTTACAGTAATGTGTAACATGGAAAAAAAGACGAAAAAAGGTGCATGTCATTGCTAAGATAAAATTGGTTTGTTTAACACCACCACTGGAGCTCATTGATTAATGATCAGCAAACACACAGTTATGTTGACACATGATCTCGGAAGAAATCTGCTGCTGTCACATAGGCTACTCTTACCAAATAATAACAAGGGCTCCTTTATATGCATTTTCCCACAGCATATCACTAACCATGGCCTTCGATGAAATGGTCGTGGTTCACTGGTTGGAACAGGAATTATCCCAACTTGTCCACTGAGGAGGATCGATCCTTCAACCTCTCAAATCTCAGGCGGATGCTCTTGCACTGAGCTACATTCCATTCTTCAGTGACGAGAATGAAACTATTTTCTTTCCTTGGCCTTAAAAGATTCCTTTTCCAAAATTAAAAATATGCAAATAAATAAATCCAAGAAAATATTAAAATACAACATAAAAAACCCATTATACTCCAAAAGTCAAGTAGGCATATTAGTATTTGAAGGAACACATTTATTTATACTAATACATATTTTGTTACTTTGTTCATCAATGGTTGAAAGAAATAAACTTCTATTACCCACGTGTTACAAAATATTGAGTTTGTATTAAAGTAAAATATATAACATGTGACATTACGTTATTAGATGGTAAATAGAGAATAATAAATGAACAGCCATTACATTTTGTTTATCTTGCAACTCATTGTTTCAAAATGTATCCTCACAAGCAAAAGTGATTTGGATACATTTTTAAACAATGAGTTGCAATATATTGGATATCTAATGGACGCAAATGTGATACTCTATTTCTTACATACCATAAAACTTTTTCGTTCGAAACAACGCCTCTCCCAAAATATGACATACCTTAAAAAACTATTTCAAAAGTTGCATACATGGTTATCTGAAACCGAACTGCACACTGGCAATAAGAGGGAAACAATTTACATAATTAAATTTGAATACATTTTAAACTGAACCGCACAAGGGGGAATAATTTAATAAAATTTGCATAAAATGTCAAACTGAACAATGTTATACAGTGTAGAACAATTCAATCAAATTTGCATACACTGAAACTGAATATTGCATATAATTCAGTTTCAGTGTATGCATATAATTCAATGGAAGTTGCATATACTAGTACATCAAGTGCACTACACAGGGAAGTAGTTCAAGTAATTACATGTACTTTCAGCCAAATTCATTCACCGTAAGTGAAGTGCATGTAATTTGGGACAAATCTTTTTCACTTGTGGTGTTATTTCAAATACCTATCGTGTTGATAATTTTTGCTTGGTGTGGAAAAAACTTGTGTGCATTGGACAAAGCTATCTGCTTTGAACATTTTTAGAAGCTGTTCACAAGTAAAAAGTGGAAGTTGCAAAGCTACAAGAGTAACCTCTTGGCTTTTTTTGTGCTGTGAAATATTCGTTCATGGAATAAGAAATATTGACTAATTTGGGTGAAGCTACTCCAGTGTGTAGTGCACTTTAAACTCAACTGTGCAGGCACTGGTCCAGGGCATTGACACCCAACCCCTGCTGTAAACAAATTTTTTTTAGAAATCAAATTTTGCTTTAGGTAATTATATAATTTGTTAAACTAAATTTTGTTTAACATCCTATCACATGTTATATACTTACTTACATACAGTTATTGCATAACTTAACCTCAACGTTTATATATATGTGCATATGAAACGTAAACAAAATCTAACAATAACAAATTTTGCATATAAATAGAACAAGTTACACACAATATGGAGTCAACACTATAAGATACAGCCGAAGTTCATTGCTCGGGAAATAATATAGAAAATTCAACATCTTTTACCCCTGTAGACCTATTTGGATTGGTCCTGATGAACAGAATTAGATCGTCTAATTGTTGATTTTGGAGTAAAAGTTTTAATTGTAGACCAGCTACTAAATGACACTATCTTATGTCAATTAAACATTAACAAGACATCCACAGTAACACATTTACAATGGAATTCCTTTCTATAAATGTACACTTACTACATTGTATATTATACAGAACAAATATGAAAACAATATATACACAGATTATTAATAGAATGTTGTACTTCCACGTGACAGCATCATATTATATACATAATGGGAAAACGATTCATGTATATATTCAATAAACTATGACATAATATTTGTGCTATTTTCAAAACAAGTTAACAACATTATACATAATTATAATGTAATTTGCATATAATTATTGCGCATAGTATGTTTTATGTAATAGTCATGTCTAAACATAAAATAAGCAACATTATAACACAAACATATCAATACATATTAGTTTCAATGTCCTTAATCTATTTGCAAATAAGCGAAGGGGCATGATTTAAAGCAGGTATTTGAAAATTGTTGCCAAATATATATATTGCATAAATTATAAACAATTTATTATTGGCAAAAAGAATCAGACATCAAAACATAGAATTCTTGATATATATATAAACAAATATAATTCTATTTTTACATAATAAAAATTTGTTTCAATAATAAAAATACTATTTCAATTTGTAGTTGGAATGTGGATATTAAAAAAATAATAATTTCAAATTATGAAACTAAATGGCCGTTCAATAATGAGTAAATGTAAAGTTAGTGGAATTGCAAAATGTAAAGGAATGTAAATGGATTATAGAAGGGAAATAACTCTTTGAGTTCTGGACTATACATTTCAAGGATTTGTTTTTGTTTTACTATGTGTAGTTGTTACAGATTTTTAAACATAACTAACAAGATGATAATATGACAATGTGTCAAGTGTATCCAAATTCTACCACTTAAAAAACACCCCAATAAATTGTTGCTTTTTTTAATAATGGTTGCAAAAGCTCATAGCAATATTGTTAATAATAAAAGTAAAAATGAAAACTCTGGAATATATTAGTCTAATTAAAACAGAGACAGTTTGCCTGATTGGACCGAAAAAACCATGAATCACTTCAACACTTGAAAGTAAGAATAACAATTTTATATAACAAATTGGGTATTACATACCACACATTTCACACAGAATACTACACAATAGGACATTACAGACCATTCATCTTACAAGTTGTTTCAAAACTTATCAATCAAGTGAAAGAAAGTTGCATACATTTTTCCATTTCTTAAAACCCCTCATAATTATGTTAAACAAGTTGTTAGATAAATTGTATCCAAACAGCAGTATTTCTATTTATATTTTACATACCCTCAAAAATCTATTCTTTACAGCCAAATGCCACTGCTACCACAATGACTACTATTTCTTTTATTACTAGAATGGGATATGTTAAATGTACTTTTACACAGACGAAATAGCACATGATGTACCAGTAGTGTCACAAGCTCCAAACAAAATGCTATCTCTCTCTAGGGAGATACAGAACATATAATTATGATATCGCATCTCATTTGTCTTGTGGGTAATAAATACATGTATCAGTCAGCCTTCTTGTTAAAGGAATGAAGATGAAAACGAACAGAATATTGTGGTTTTACCAGTGATTTACTCGTGGACACTGAAGATGGGTGAAGCAGTATATACATTATTCTCATGTTTATGTTTTCAAACATGATGCTCCTTAGCCGTCTTTGAACACCATAAATGAAGATCGAACCACAGACAGACATGATTTTAAGCAAACACTGCCAAGTAACAAAGTGTTTGCACATTCAATTTTTTTTACATAATCATCAATTTTTACCTGAACATTTATCAAAGCACTCAACTCCACAAAGGATGAGCTTGTCAAACAGTGTCAAGAAAGACATCGGTTTTCAAAATGTCATCAGCAAATGGTTCATCTTGCTTTTCTTGTAAATATCACTATTATCAGAACAAAATATTAGATAAAAATACATATTAAAAATCTCCAAAATTCAAACAGTTGTGATGGTTAACAAATAAAAGGCTTGTGATCTACAGAAGACGTTATCATACAACCCGACTGCTGACTTCGATGTGTAGTCAACAAGTAAACAAAAAGAAGAATGCTTCAATTTGATAGGATCATGTATGCTATCTAAATATAGGGAATATTCATTGGATAATAATGTCAATTTTCCATGACAACACTCCAAAAGCATAAAATTCAGCCTCCAAAATACCAATTTGTATTAGAAAATGAGAAATGAACCATTTTGAAACAAATGACATACTAGTACATGTAATTATGATATGGTTTTATATAAATCAATGTGCTCATGTAACCAGTATTATATTTTAAGTCACGTAAGTGTTTATTTTCATCTTATGCTTTCAAAATAATTGTTCATCAATTGCTATAAATACTTAAAAGTCTATAACTTTAGATTTGTATAAATACTTCCTCAAACAATGAAAAAAGAACAAATTATAAAATGGAAATGAGCTGACAGAAGCACCGTTCATTTCCTACAGACGGAGCAAGATGTCACACAACGTTGAATGGGCAAAATCATCAAGTTAAAATCGTATCTTACAACGCGATGAACCATTGTACAATTATTAAACTGCAATCTACCTCACTTATGGGTAATAAAACCTATTGTCACATATTTTAACGTCAACTCTCCCAACCCTATTTTATACATCTATTAGAAATGAAATGAATTGCTTCTGTTTGCATGCTGCTATGTTAAGAATCCCACACAATCTGAATATTAAGAAAATGTGTAGATAACATTTGCTACATCAATATGAAAAATCAACAGTTACAAACGAAAATAATATATACAAAGAATATATTTCTTCTATAAGGAATATTATATATAAAACAAACTATTGATTGTCAACATAATCTGTAATTCACTGTTTAATAAATTAACTACCGTAAATATTGTAATTGTGCGCTGTACAACTGATATTATCTACATGTAATGTACTTAATTCACTGAAGAAGTTAAGTATGCCATGACACATTTAATTAACTGTGTATGAATGTATTTTTTCCCAAACACATTCTCTTTAGGTGGTATGAATCCTATAAAATAGAAGTGTCATAACCAAACCACTTAGAATTGCAACCATCACCATATATAGAGAGATGACAGTTACTAGCCACCATCCAAACAACATTCACTATCAAATCACTAACTCATCATCTAGAGAGATGTCTGGCTCGAATCTCTATACAAACATTACAGTTTAGAGTAATTCTAAGACAAAATCATACATATTACAGGTCAGTTTAAACCAGAGTTTAGTCAAAATCAAAGACTATTGCGTAAGATACAAGATCGTTCAGAATCAGTAAAAATGGTAAACGGGCGTCTATAAACATTATAGATCATTAATACACTAATTTGTAATGCTACTTTCCACCCACCTTCTTAAAGAGTGAAATAAATTGTGATCGTTTGTTTATCAATTAAGAAACTTATTTTAGCATAACAAGTTTGTTGTTTGTGTTAAAAAAAACTAATTTTTGTTTAAAAGACTCTCAATCACCGAAATTGGTGCCAAACATTTCTGCTCTGCTGGATCTGCAGACAATAGCAGTAACCATAGAAGTGTTTGCACTATTTGCTTGCATGTTTGTGGTGTTATTTGTATGACATAAAACATTGCATAGTGTAGTATCTAAAATAGCAAACGAATGCTGAAATCTATTTAACGTTCACAATATTGATCTTGTACATGAATGGAAAAAGGTGAAAATGGTAGAAATACTGACAACATCGGACATTGTTAAAATATAGAGTTCCATCTGACATCACTTACATTGTTCTGAGAGATAATTAAATATTTGAATTGTTCCAAAAAATGTGTGAAAAAAAAGAGGAAAAGGACAAAATTCTCATTTATGAGCAGAGATTAAGAAGGAAAAATATGAACTGTCATACATCCTTGTTTCGAGGATCTAGCTGTAAAGATGAAGATTTGTAGAATTGGGTTTAACATTCAGCTAGAATAGCAAATCAGGTGTTCAACCAGATGACCAATTGATGGTTTTACCGTAAAGATGAAGATTTGCAGGATTTGGTTTAATATTCAGCTAGAATAGCAAATCAGATGTCCCACCAGATGGTTTCTTCCATGTCACCTAGCATCATCTGCATACACATATACTATCCAGATCACTGTAAAGATGAAGATTTGCAGGATGTAGTTTAATATTCAGTTAAAATAGCAAATCAGACGTCCCACCACATGACCAATTGATGGTTTCTTCCAAGTCGGCTGGCATCATCTGCATACTATCTAGATCAACTGGTTCAGGCACTGGTTCGACATGTTTCACTGGCTCCTCATGGTGGTTCATTAAATCACCAAACTGAAACTCTTGTTGGTATTTGGCACGGTAACTGGATAGTCCTCCTGCAAATAAACAGAACAATATCAAAATAGAACCATCATACAATAACGTAGTATTCAATATGGAAACTACATGGATAAAAGTAGAAAAGATTGGAAAGACCTTTCCCATACCGTAAAGCTATTGAGTCAAACCTGCATGAGTGCCTACTCTATTAAGCAATGATCACCAGGACAGTGGCTAATGTGCCCCTAAAGTTTGTCTTCTCTCCCAAATCATCTAATTTAGTACTAATATAGGACCTCTATTAAACAGCCACTTGTCTTAAGAGACCACTTTGCAATATTTTCTTGTTTGGCTGCTTAATACAGGTTTGGCTGTATTTGTTCTGTCTTCAGATTTTAACAGATTTGGGCTGATAAGCTTGACAAACTTATTGGAGATTTGAGAAAATATGGACATTAACTGCTAAAAATTAACAATACCACGTTTAAAAAACAATAGAACAGCCTTACATTCAATAGGGAGAGCGCTATGGAACTATGTGACTAGTACCTATCATGAGATAAACTTGTGTTGGATTTAGTGTCTTACCAGAGTGAGATAAACTTGTGTTGGATTTAATGACATCATCTATGTCGCTGACCATGCTTATATGGTTCATGGCAATTGTGTCACGTGGTGTGTCGGGGAATTCCTCATCTGTCGACTCATTACTTTCAGAGTTAATATCTGGCAGTAGTAGCATCTCTTGCTTCTCCTCGGGGTGTTCCATGAGGTACTCGGCCAGCAGAAACTCTTCAGACGGGTACTCAAACAGCGAATTCTTGTCATCTTTGAAAGTTATTTTACCCTAGAAAATAAAAACAAAATTAAAGTTCTTTGTTGTTTTTAGTTTTTCTTTTTTACTTATATAGCTATATATGGTAAAATAGAATGACAAACAACTTTTTCAATATGTTCATTCATCGAGAAAACATTTCAATATCTTCATTCATCGAGAAAACCTTTCAATATCTTCATTCATTTAGAGATAAAATGTATTAACATAAAGACAATTCTAGAGCACATTTTGTAAACAACCGGATATTTGAAGTCATCCTTCCTTGACTTGCATATACATGTACATGCCTATACTGGTACATATACAATGAATGTCTGTATCAGACAAGGGAGGTAACCAATGTTAACTTTGTTACGCACTACTAGACTAGTATAAGTGGGTATGACAGAAGTGATTTGTGTGTTAGCAGTCGGCATAAGTGTACATAAATGAATATAGACCAACAGTGAATAATATTAAGGCCAATGATATGTTAATATGCTTCAGACGAGCACAATAAGTATATACTAAAAGGAAGGTTGATACATGTACATGTATGTACACTGTACATGTACCAGTGTGCATGGGCTAGAGCTATTCCACCCGAGCACATAGTTTGATGTATGTGATGAGGCTTGCCGAAATGAACAATAATTAATTTAATTTTATGCAAAATAAATATTACCACTAAAAAGATCTCGTTCAAAATAGTTTATACAAAGTATAAACTTAATTTTAAAGTTTGTAAGATGTTATTTATGCAAGTTTTATTTAAATACGTAAAAACAATGTATTTTATTCCAATTTGCTTGGTGCCCAACTCAGTAATTCAGGCCTAGGCTAATGACATCATGACTTGTAATGCTTAACATTTTCCGTACAGGTTTTAGTGCAAAAAAACGTTTTCAGTGGCCATTTTTGTCATCTCCCATGAAGCTAATGCGTAGATTGCAAGTCATCTGCATGAGAGTGTGACGTTAGATAGAAACGTGTGACATTCGTACCAAATGCATGAACATCGACGCCAAAAGCGTGAGAGAGTTGGTAGGTACACGTAAGGCTAAACTGCATACTAATCAATGATGTTCGACGTACACAATTAAATATAATGTTACTCAAGTATAAAACATTGAAGCATTGAAAAAAGCCAATGTGAATACAATTGTGTCGATTGTGGATTAGCCCAAGCAAGCTCCGCATACACATGATAACAAAACCAACATCTACTGAAGAAAATTGTCAACATAGTGGGAAAGCTTATTTGTTCATTGAGACAATAGTCCACATAGTTTTGGTCAGCTCTAGATGTTTGTCTCAAGCCGTTGTGTTATTTTCAGACACTTCCCCTATCACTATGACCCCAGCGTGCTACGTTTGCAACATGCACTGTAACATGTATAATACATTGCTTAATCACAACACGAGATAAAAAAAGATAAAGATATTTTTAGGACCCGGTCAAAGATTTTTTAACATGTTCATGTTTGTATCACTTGGGAGGATATGGGGTGGTAGAGTAGAGGCTTGTCAGTAGGGTCAATTTGTTATTGTTCATCAAAAGCATAATATGAATATTTTCATGGGTATAGGGTGATTTTGACAGTGCAATATAAGGCTATAAGGGGGTGAAAGTAGACCGCTGGATTCATATTAGAACCCTCCCAGACCATACTGGGACCCTGATTTTTGGACGTGTTTCAATTTTTAAGCATTTTAGTACCGGTAGGTCTATACATGTAATGTAAGCCTCGCGGGAATTACCCATTCGTCCTGAACAGGATAAACCCGATAACCAACGCCATTAACCAGTTATTCTCTATATAAAATAGGGATATACAAATATACTACCAGTACATTGGTGGAAGTTGGGGTGTGATGTGGTGGGTGGGGGTGTGGTGTGGTGGGGTGGTTTGTGGACTAAAAATAGTACTCCCTATATTATTAATAACTGAAAATAACACTGTTATACTGCCCTAATATTCATAAATGTAACGCAATTTTTCTGACATGTTTTATATGAAAGTTGCTGTACTGAATCCGCTATTTAAATCAGTCTCATATTTAGGGATTTTCAGCTTAGTTTTTGTAGATTCCAACATTTAAAAATACAGTATCAGCATTTTCTATCAAACAAAGCCTTGATTTGCTCCAAATTCACAAGATTGGACTTACTGGGGTTTACGAATATCACTTCAGTATAGCTACATCTAGAGCACATTGATTTATTACGGTAAGCATGTAAAGCGTTGGATGTCACACAGTGATTTCAACACATGGTGTCAGTTGAAGACAGCTGCATCATAGGCTAATCTTTTATTTTAATAGCGGCTACTGATCTGTGACTGTGTGTGTGTGTGGTCAGTTCACTTCATTGTTGTTTGTGTCAGATCAACAGATTTTCCAGCAAAGTTGGACCACACCGGCTTAGAATTGGCGGATATTCTTAAACAAATTTTAACAGATTATAGATTTTTGTCACAATTAGCTAAAATATCATTTTTAAGCACTCTTAAAGTTGTTAATATTTGTTGCAGGGCAATCATATTTGATACATAGACTAACTGACCCATGGGGAATACAAACGTTCTCTGTGATAAATGTCAACAGTTTTATGGACACCTGAAAATGGAATTTTTTCTCATCGCAACAACGTAAATCTAATAAAATTAATGGAACTTAAAACCTTTGCCAAAACTTGAAAAATGATGTGATTAAGCTCATACTAAATTGTTATGATTTAAAACAGGTTTTAATGCATATATTTAATATATTAAACAATCAGCCAATTCTGTGTGGTGGTTGATCCAACACAGAATGACCTGGCGACTTCCATTGTCATATGATTTTCTATAATGCGAGATTTTAAATTACTCTTTCCCATATCAGACACATACCGCATACAGATTTGTTAAATACCAGAAATTGAAAACATGCATGTACACGCACAAGTTATTACAAACAGAAACATAAAACAAACGTCTAAGAACTCATATCAGTGATTGTATGTCACCAAAACTACACAAAAGTTATCTTAATCAGCTTGGATATACATGAATAGTTCGATATCGAATTGAGAATGGGGAAGTAATATTGTGGACACGTCCAGATATAAAAATGATCTTGTATTCACGAAAAGACAACCAAAGCGACAGCTCATTCTATTCAGCTAGTTTTTTTATTATTATAAATAATAATTAGTTATCTATTTCAAGCATTAACATAAAATTTTTACAAAATGGGCTCCATGATATAATATACCGTTTACAAAATGTCAATACAGTTGGGTTGGGTTATTTTTGGTGTGCTTCCATCAGAAAACATTTCAAGCACACCTGTTATGTGCACAACCTCTGACTTCAACAGAGTTCTGCCCACGACAGGTTATCAATACATAATATGAGACTATTTTTAAAGAATCCACCAAAGCAGTTAAAATCTGATCAACTTGATCTTTATTACCAGTACTTTAATATTTATGAGTAAGACAGACATAGCTTTGAGCAATATGTGATCAGGTGTCAGGAAGTACATTGAAAAACACGACGAAATGCAGACAGAAAAAGATTTGTGAGAATTGAGCTTTTTAACTTTTAGTGCAATAATGACTCACATACATGTGTAGGTGCCAATACCAGACCAGATTACTTTGAGCTAAAGTAAACATGAATTAGTGCTTTGAATACAAAGTGGAAAATTCCTTTGGGTGTGGTCAACAATTTCAATGGGAAGAAATTCAAAAATACAAGTTGAATCGGGGCTTTCTTCAATGCAGTTGTTCGTTTACGTCTGCTCACAATTTAAAAAACACAATTTTATCCAATAGAAGATATTTCAATAGGAAAGGGCCAAGAACATGTATTATTAATGAACGACAGAGTGAAATTAATGTCGTCAAAACCTTAATATCTTTTGTCACCAAAAAAAAAAAACTAACTATGGAAAGGGTTAAAAGAATTTTCATTATATTGTCCTGAAGACATTGATGGACAGCAGGAAGAACTCAGTTTCACTGGTATTGGGGGTGGGGGGTGGAGGGGGTGCTGGTGGGGTTTAGAGAATATAACAAAATCAATTATCTACTGCCATTGCTGTCAAATATGGTGTGTTTTTTTAAAACATTAAACCGGAACAAGGCCAATGCAAGCTTGGACAAAGGGGAAGATCTGTTTGCAGAAAGATCATGGGAACGAAGATACAAATCACCGTGTTTGTGTATGTAATACTCCTACAATGGCAAATGGAGAACTCTCACAAATACTATGTACACTGTGGTCAAACAACAACCAAACACTTTATCAAAACAAAAACCAGAGATTTTTTGGCATAAAACATTATGTAAATTAGAAAGGAAAATGAACCATATCAATATCTAAACAGATCATGTTGGCAAAGATTGTTTTTATGCATGTCAATAAGGTCTTTTGTAAGGTGCATGTAGTGTGGCATTTTCCAGTAAAATCCTTTTACAATAGCCCAAAGTAAAAACAAATATGCCTAGCCATAAATAACAAAATGCTATGCCCATGTACATGTAATTACTACAACCAGACCAAACAGTAACACATGCCAATACATGTTTTTTTTAATTCTAGGAAATTTGTTTATAAAACAAACATACAATGTACATACATGTATTTAAATAAGTCAGCCATTTTTGTTGTAAAACAGAGACATGACCAAAATATGTTTGGTATTTTTAAATTGTAGACCCATCAGTGACACAAACAATATTTCCCAGGGCCAGAGAACGTGATCAACCAAAACCTGTTAGGCCAGATCTATTGTTGAGCCTCCCTCGGGCAATCTTGTTTTATGTAGTCATGATTCAAATAAATTTTGATTCTTTTGATTTTGTTACAAGTAACTAGATTTCAAATGCATATGATTTATACAGGTCTGTAAACCAATCCTAATTAACCACAGATTGACCCCTTCATACTAGAAAGTAGACAATAAGATAAACCACGAAAGTATTAGTTGCTTACAAATAAAACAGAAAATGTTATCTGCTGAAAGTAACACTTTTTTTTATACATGTACACTGTACAAGGAAAATATAATTAATATATAGACCAAATTAAATTATTTCTATTGGATATGACGTAATATTAGGAAGTTCACTATCAACTTTGCAATATGCAATCTGGGTGCCATATTTTGATAGGCACTCTCTTTGAAATGTGTTTATTGGATCATCAATGTTTCAGTGGAGTTTATTTATATTTGAGATAACTATGAACATGTTTATGTATAGGTAAGTGACATAAATTTGCAATGTCAATTCAATTCAGATCATGTCAAATCTTACAGTATCAACATGACAATACCCAAGGATATACTTTAAAATACTTCTTAACATTTAGTGTCATAAATTATGTACAGAATACACACATGTACATGTATAGAATATTTAATATAACACTACAAATACACTAAGGTAACGAATGACATCAGGGCCCCAAATCTTGACATTTTAATATTACGTCGTTTAACTTTGGTTTTCAGGGATAATAAATTATTAAACAAAAAACCTCCACATACATGTACATGTACACAACCGAAACAGATAAAAAATGAGTTGTCTTTACATAAATGGAGGTTACTATTTATGGTTATTTTGATAGTATTACCATACAACTTTAATGAGAAAAAAGTGTGTTTGTTTAACGACACCACTGGAATAAATTGATTAGAAATCAGCGGTTATTGGTTGTAAAAAGTACTGTTATCATGACACATTGTCACAGAGGAAACCTGCTGCTGCCATATAGACTACTCTTCTCAAACAATAGCAAGGGATCTTTTATGTGCACCTTCCCAGATATTCTTTTTTCGTGCTGGGGTGTCGTGAAACATATTATATTCATTCAATCATTCATTCCCAGACAGGATAACACACACAACAAACTTTGATGGACAAGTCATGGATCACTGGTTGGAGCAAGAAATAACTCAACGGGCCCACTGAGGACGTTAATGGTCAGAGAATTAAAACTCGATTTTTAATAAGCAGCATATTTCCTCAGTCCTGAAAGATCATTTATTATTTACCTTGATGTCCTGTCAGGATTGCACAGACTGCTACAGCAATTGTGAAATATTGACACACACAACAGTTCTAAATATTTTATTGTGCACAGAGAATGATACATGACAGCATCTGTTCTTGTCCACATTGTTGCTATGGAGTGCACTGACCTTAGAAACGAGGAAGCAGTTTGCAAATCAATGTTCCATGTATGTATTCAGTGTAGATCATTCTGTTTTAAAGACAATCACTCACCATTTTGGCACGAAAAGTGTGATCACAAGGTGACGGAGTGAAGCAATTGAAGTGAAAAATGTTAAGTACTTTAATCGACCAAAGGTTCAAGCACCCCCGTCTTGGGCACAGTTCGCCATAAAGTTAATGCCATGGCTGTGTCCAAGGTGGGTATAGTGAAGAGAGTTATACACAAATGAATTTGTATATAAACAGAAGAGAAATGGGAGGAATGGGTGTGACAGAAATGGCACAATATTATTTTTTTATGGAATATCCAAGACAATAAATACATGTATGATAAAATACTTATTAAAAGTCCCAACTTTTTGTGTCTGCTACAACAGTTTTAAACTTCAGACAAGTATGTTTTGGCAGTTCACGTGGTACTAATGCATACTTTTATTCTGAATACACTGTAGACATAAAGATTCAAAGAAACACTTTTTATTATCACTACACAATTTTCTGCTGCACATCAAAATAATTGTGAATACTGATTGAGGATCATGCAACATAAGTCTTGCTAATATTACTATACATAAATATAAGGACAGCTTTAAACAATCTCAGATTATTGATTGTTATTCAAAATTATCAAATGTTATTCAACAATATTACCTGCTCCTAACATACATGTACTACATGACTTAATTACCTGTCATGGGGTTTCTGGAGCCAAATTATCAGCTTACCTACGTATTTAAATGTGTTAAAGTGTTCAACCAATCAGAAAGAAACATTTCTATGGCGATATATTCCTAAAAACATAACACAGAGCTGTGACGTTCCTCCTCCTATCTCTTTTTATTTCTTTTTCTTTTTAAAGTAAACCATTTAAATTTAATATAAAATTTCATTTTATTATCATAAAAAGTTATGGCTCCCCACCATTCCCATTTTAAATTGGCATGCCTTAGTTTGAAATTATGCAATTTGTCATAATATACTGTAAAAGGGGTATTATTTGTGCGTCTGTAATTTTTGCTATTTTCACATCGGTCATTCAATCACAAAAATTCCAGTTACACTAAAAAGACAAAAATGATGTTTATCCAATACAAAAATTAAATATTGCGAGATGATAGTTTTTTAGAAATTGCAAAAATTTACAGCCGTGAAAAGTATCCGTTTTACAGTAAACCAAACTGATTGATTTAAAAAAAAATGCATTTCCCTATAAAAAAACGAAGTTTTTATGTTTATAGATGAAATGGCAGATACAGTTTTAACACTAATACATTTGGGACCATATAAATGTGCTGATCAATTTCCTATTTATCAGGAGTCTACTAAAAGTAAAGTTTGTTTTATTTAACGACGCCACTAGAAACACATCGATTATAAATCAGCGGTTATTGGACGTC
>JAUTCZ010064268.1:0-17934 GCA_032273805.1 Melanodrymia brightae | reverse complement strand
GGATGGACCCGTTGGGTTATGTCCTGTTGCAACCAGTGATCCACAACTGGTCCATCAAAAGCTGTGGTGTATACTATCATGTCTGTGGGAAGTGCAAGTAAAAGATCCCTTGCTGTTATTCGAAGAGAAGTAGCATAATTATGTGGCTGCAGCTGTTTTCTCTATGACCAAGTCGATATGACCGTTCGTTTGACATCCAATAACCGCTGATTAATAATCAATGTGTTCCAGTGGTGTCGTTAAAGAAACTTTATCTGTTTTGTAGACAATACGAACAACGGTCAGCTAATGCTTGCGTTGAATCGCGTTGCTTTGGCGTTTGTCGTATAACATCAGCGACGTCATGTACTTATTACGTCACTCAATTGTTATCTTGTAACTATAAAAGAGGTGGGAAAACAACCCAAAATTACAAGCGTTTCTTATAACCTGTATATATATACTAGGATTTACATCAACTATTTCAGATGCCGACTTCTAGCCAATCCCTCATCATGATGAAGCAAGACAGTGCGAGTCTGACGGACTGCTACAAACACCGAGTACAACAAGAAGCTGTTCCATTCCCAATTCCAAGAGTGAACGTCTCGGTTAGTCTGTCTTCAGACATCCTCAATGGGAATAACCACGACTACTACACAGTGAATGGTTATCGGGGAATCTTTTCCTTTGATCACCTCATTAAATCCTTTAAATGGCAGCTTTTGCCTGATCCCGTGGAGCGAAAAGAAATGTTAGCGAACAACCCAAGTATAAGTCCAGCAGAAGAAGGTAATATAGAAAGAGATTATTCTGAAAGCTCTACGCCAGAGGAAATCATACTTAGCAATGAAATTATTCAGGAAATTGATGATGATGATGACGACCGCCCAAAACAAATTAAAGTGGAAAACTACAAGAGGTTATTAGATTTGGGTTTCAGTGTGTCGTCGTTTAAAGGCATGGACGAGGTAACCCGTTCTGAAGGCAGTATTCTTGATAGAAAGAGCTTCTCTCCGGTGAATTCCTTCTACAAGCCCAGTCAACAGACGAACAAATATACCAGGAAACCACTTGGCCTTCCAGCAGGAAGCGATTTCCCAATAATCATTAAAAAGTCGGCGCAAAATCTAAATATGACCAAGAAGTCTCGACGTAAAAGGTAAATATTATCAACATTTGTTAGTTAGATCTTTTTAATCTCGAATACCTGCATGGATATGTCGAAGTATTGTTGACTAAATTGGTGAAGACATCCACATATTATGGTTATCTCGAACTATACTCATATCTCCAAATTAGTTACATCATCAGTTTCGTGATAACCAAGTTTCAATGTGCATGTGTATTGTATATTATATAATATTTTATTAGTATAATATTATGCATTATTAATACACTGCATTTCCAATTTTGCTTAATTGTAGTCGTTTACAGTTAGGAAACATATTTGCTAACAAGTGTGTTGAATCACTTGTTTTAAAGTTTTGCTAGTGACTAAGCCATTTTAACTGCGATTCACCTGTAATATATACTGAAAGGATAAAGAAACGTGACGAAAATAGGATACTGTTAAGATCTGTTACAAATAAGATAATATAACATATATTAGGGTGAAATACTATACTTTAAGATATTGGTAAAAATCTACAATCAAATCTCAAGCGTATGGATGAAAATTTAATTCACAAATATTAAACTATCAAAAGTCGATTACTAGAATCATGATTTTAAAAAACCTCGGCGTTTACGTGAATTAATCGTCACAAACACACTACAACAACTTAACGTTTGCAATCGACGGAACAGTTTCCAGAGCATTCACTCGATTGCAGTTTCGCAGTTCGGAACATTCACAACTGTAAATCGAGTGCGAACGCATATATCTATGTCATAAATTATGACAATAACTCCATTTATGACACCACGCATATTGAGTACATATATAACTATAACTTTCATCTTATTTATTTCTAGTGTCTCACAGACGTAAAACAAGTTTCAAGTGTAGCACAATAAAACTTGTTGACACCATTGTAATAACAAGTTTGCTTTGGAGACATTTAACATTGTTTTTACATAATATACAAGATGTTCATTTATTACACAATAATTATTGTACTTCATTTTAAATTTATGATCACCGTTATCTCAAGTTGTATAGGGCAGAAAGTAATTGACATTTGACAACGTCGTGATTAAAATGTTCTAATCATAAATATTTCTGAAGGTACTACATCAATTGTTATACCGGTACGCCTTGGATTTATTTATGTCAATTCATATGACAGTATGTAAACGCTGATTCGAATCAAAGTTTATCCAAAAAAGAGGGGGGAAAATAGTGGCAATGCCCGAAACGGACGCGGACGAGGTCAAGAAGCATACGGCATTGTTCATGTTTTACTTGGCTTAAAGGTACACTCCCGAGTTTTAACACGGGTGCCACCGTATGTGCGCACCTAATGCCACTTGTACCATATAATACTGGTTATAAATAGAACATTTTGTATCATTAAAATTAACATTTACCTATACATCTTATTGCTTATACAGTATCAAAATAATATATATACAATACGGGGGCGTCCGTCTTAAATCTCGGAAATGTGCCTTTGAAATATTATATTTAAGATATTAAATATATTATACACAAATGTGTTATGTACATGTACTTATACATTTAATGTGCTTTGTATACCTATTAAACATGTTCCTGTAGAATACCAACGACTTCGACCATACAGAATACGTCATCGACATCAGATTCTTATAGCTTTAAACGCACAACCAAAGACGACCATCTTAATGAACAGCATCATTCGTTAATGTCCAAACAAAAAGGAATGTGGAGTCCCGATTTGAGTGTACCCAAACAACGACGTCATCGACAACTTCGTCTTCGGGATTTCTTTCCCCACAACTTTGACATGGTCTCAATGCTGAACAATACACACTTAAAGAGGTCGAGGTTGACTCGTAATCCAAGATTGCGACTACGAGACGATAGGTGAATGCGCAAATCATGTATATATCCACGTGCACCATTCCTCTTATCACTTGTATAATCGCATCCTTGTAAATCATCGTCATGGAAATAGTTTCCAGCCACGCCTTTTGTTTGTGAAGAATCGTTCCAATTCATATACACGTACATGACATGTGCATTGTATTCATTGATATATTATTCAGGTTACAGATTTATAAAATGGTCAACATGAAAGGATCAAGATAATTTAAAACACTAGATAGGACCAGAGATAATAATTATATGGATCTAAGTCAATTAAATGACGACAGAGAAGGATAGAAACGGTCCGTATACCATAATTCGATATGACGACAGAGATAAGGAACCGGATAGTCCAAATTACGACAATGCATGGTTGGTTCTCAAAGGATCAATAAGGACCAAGCTACTTTGTATAACGACAGATAAAATAAGGAATCGGATAGCCCTAAGTACGTGATATGTGACAGTGTGTGGTTCTCATGCATGCGACAAAGGACCAATAAGGACCAAGCTACATTGTAGTTAAAATCACTTGATATGACCGAACATATTATAAGGATCCAGATTGTTCAAATCACTTAACATAACGATATAGGTGCTTATAGTAAAATCACTCTATATGGCAATACATAGGTGCATACTGACGGTTCAAATCACTTAATGTAATGAGATAGGTGCATAATGGTGCAAGTCACTTCATACGACAAGATGGTAAATAGCACAATGCTCTGGTCTTTTGAATCAGACCATATTCATATTCTGAATCAAACCACATTTGTATTATTTTCAGTCAGACCACATTCATATTCTTCTGAATTGGACCACATTTCTATTCTTTTGTATCCGACATTTCTATTCTTCTGAATCAGACCACATTAAACATGATTAATTGCATTACTTATTTTCAGCATTTCTTTTCAGATTTCCCATGCACACAGACCCGCATGAGCAGGACACACAATTCATACCTGACGGTCAAGAACATGAAGTCCCAGAGAAAGCTAAAAAACCTGAAAAAAGGAAGATCTGGAAATTACCAACAATACGCATGCGTAGAGAACTCCCAGTTCCAATACCAGGGGCACTATGCTTCACTTTAAAGAATGTAAGTGCGAGCCACGAAGAGGTAAAAGATGTGATCGAAACACAACTTGGCTGCAAAATATACACACTTCTCTTCGACCCCGTCTATATACACATGGGTGATACAGACACCGACCACAAAACCATGTGGGTGTTCACTTTGGCCGATGAAGAAGCAATACAGCAAACAGTTTTGCGTCAAGGCATTGTGTGGGATGGGGAGCGTTCGCGAGTCCGTAATTATGATGACGTCATGAGAGATGAAAACAACGCTTACAAATTATACAAGACTATTCAGGATGAAAAAATAGCCAAAGGTTTGGGGTCGTTAGGGAGAAGAATTAGTTGTTCATAGAGGTTTAAATACCAGACAACCAGTGACCACAATCAAACTATGATTTTACATTGGAACACAGATAAATTTATAAGCATACGTATACTTATAAAAGATATCATATCAAGAATACTAACAAAGGCATTAACAAATTATAATTGGTATGTTGTAAAAAGTATTCAAATAACAAATCATTTGTTTGGTTTCTTAAATACTTTGATGTTACAATTAAAATATTTTAACATAAACTGTTGTTATTCAAGCATTTTTTGGTCCTTTCTTTTCTTACTTTTACTCCCAAATTCGTAGGCCCTAAAATGATGCTTACCTGCGCGCACTTTCGTTCGTGTGTGCATCCAGTAGACTTATGTACTATTATAGTTAGACATTTTTTAAACAGATATTTTTATTTAAATATGCACCTGCAAGTCACGTTTTGACCATATCTGAGTTATGTCCCTTTTCCGTTTACTTCATATATTTATCAAATTTGGTACGTGCAATTGGTTTTTGTCATGTTTTAACCATTTGCAAGTTCGTCCTTTGTACTAGGTAATCGTATTGCCTGCTCCATTTGCGTTTATTTGTTCAATGACACCTCTGAAACATTATTATAATCGGTGGTTATTGGATGTCAAATGCACTCCAATATCGAACCATATCACAGAAGAAAGCCGCTGCCGTCACGTACCACATACCAGCAAGATATATTTTATGTGCACTTCCTCATAGACAGGATAGCATACACCAGGACAGAAGTTAGTGTTGGTATGATAGAGGAAACCAGCTACTCCTATTTGGTAACTACCAAAGAATCCATTATATGTACTTCCCCACATACCATGGCCTTTGTTAAACCAGTAGTGGACACGTCAGTGTAAGTAGAAGTACACCTACCACTTGAACCTTGTGGAGCACTCACTCTGGGTTGGAGTCGGTACTGGGATTAAAAATATCACGCCGTTCCAGAAATGGTGGTGCATGAGTGTAATGATTTTTAGTGATGGGTGACTTTTGGGGCTAATGCTACTATGACCACTGCTAAAATAATATGACTGGTTAATTGGCAATTTTGCACACATGAATATATGATTATAGTCCAAAAT
This sequence comes from Melanodrymia brightae, assembly GCA_032273805.1. Lineage (NCBI taxonomy): Eukaryota > Metazoa > Mollusca > Gastropoda > Neomphalida > Peltospiridae > Melanodrymia > Melanodrymia brightae. Next base: position 12,419 of record JAUTCZ010064268.1, on the reverse strand, counting down.
ACCTAATACACAAATGAATGTCATCCACAAATAAAATTGGTGAAAATGGTGGTAAAAAGATCACAACTCAATAACTTGATTTAAAATGCATTTTTATTAAACTAAATAAATGGAAAATAAATTAATGTTGATGTTAAAAATGAAAAGCCATTTGTCTGCATTGTGATCACGTCATTGAGCTAGTTTTCATCTCAGAATAATGAAAGAGAAAATCTATCTACACATAGATCCAAGCAAAATAATCCTTAAAAACAAAATAAATCTCTTCTCAGACCCGTATTTAGGGGTGGAGATGTCGGAGAGATTCAATGGGTTCGTCCGAACCCTCCCAGAGGAAAAATTGAATAAATAAAAAAATTTTGCTATTCTATGAAAAAAACACTGGCCCTGTGCACAAGTTGGGATATGAACCTACAGCACGGATTCACATGGCACTTGACAGTCCAACACCATAATCGCTTGGCCAATCCAGTCGTTCTTAAACAAGAACACCACATTAACCGTGTTTATGATGTGTGCTGTCAAACATTTAGTTCGAAGTCAGTGTAATGCATAGTATTATCAGCAACTTTTTAATTGCAACTGGCCTTCTGATGCACTAGCAGAAATGCCCATTCAGGACATATTACTGAAAAAAACATGTGCACAAATGGGAAGTCCATTTTTGAAAAAAAACAAATTCACCCACAGACAATCCTAAATATACACCAGCCTTACGTTCAACAGGGCGAGCGTTCTGCTACCGAGACAAGACATTTTGACACTGATGTTCGCTTCTAACATTAAATGCATATGATATGGTAGTACACGATCGGTACTTCCAGAGCACTCGCCCTATTGAATGTAAGGCTTCTTTTATTATGTATATAGGATACACAAAAGACAATATTTCATTAATAAGCCTATCCTTTGTTTCACATTATATCATTTTAAACTCAATCAAAAAATTTCTCTTAACAAAAAATAAAATGAAACTGACAAATAAATAATAAAATGTCTCTAGATACATGTACACCTTAAATGCCATAATGAAAACGTTAATGTTAAAACTGGATAAGTACAAAGTTTTGTTAAAACGTAAATTGTGTGTGGTACAGTGAAATACATCTATCTGTATCTAAAAGAAAATATATTATGTACGTGTACAAAAATGATAACTCACTAAATTTTGCCACACTAGCAAATAAACTGACATTGTGAATAAACTGCTGTAAAGAACAAGTGATTTGTTGTACTGCAGTGCAGAATATAGTATTCAACATGGCTGACTGTACTCTCTACAAAGAACTAAACATATTTTATTTGTTGTGGGGTTGACCACCCTGTAACTAATTTTGTGATCCATTGAACTTTGTTGTGTATAGATTACTGTGTAACCCTAGATTGAACCAACTTGCATAACATTTTACTCTTGTAAAAACAAGTGAATGTTGAAAAAACGTTTTAACTTTACTGAAACTATAGGACTGGAGAGAAGAGTTCTACAGAAGTGGATGAGTCATCTGAGCCAGACAAAAACAGCTAATGAGCGAAGATATACATTTATAAAACTACAACTACTTAATTGTTTATAGATCGGACTACATTCTATGTTAATATACTCTTGTTTATAGCACAAAGATTCCAATTATAATTGATGATAAAAATAATCGTGTTTACATTATACTAATATGCAGCAGCCGATCAGTATAACGTAACTTAATGAAGCATCACAAGGCGTACATGGATTTTTTGTACTCTCTGTATCAATCAGATTAAAATTAGATCCATCATCTGCTAACTATTGTCCGCTGTCTATAGGACTATAGGTAGTGGATGTTGAATCTGATTTTAATCAGATTGCTTCTGTATTCCCAAGGGCAATAAGAGGGTACCTACATGTATGAATCAATTTACCCAGAAATGATTCTACAATGAATTTATCTTGCCGATAGGTCTAACTTACTATTATAATATTGTTAGAAATAACTCCTGTGACATGTCTGTTTGCTTCGTGTCAGGCTGTAAATGAGATACACAATAAGTACTGTGTACAATGAGTTCTGTGGTATCTTAAAACCTAGCAACTGAATGTAGCCAGTTCAATGTCTGAACGGATCACTTCTGAAAATTGTGTATGCGCATGTTGCTGCAGTTGTATTGTGCAATATAATAGTATACTAAACAAATTCCAATGAGAAACCGGATATATTACAATGAGTGTATCTTCAATAATACAGCATCAGTGAAAGTGAGTATTGTACGAAGGAAAGCACATGAGTTGTAATGTATTGTTTTTTCATGGTAACAAGTATAGTATTCTATTTTACAACACGCTACAATTTTCAAACTATGCTAAAAAAACAAATTAAACAGGAGAAATGAACAGATAGAAATGACTATGCCAGTTTATCCAGATATATTGTGACGTCACGCAACACTGAAATGGAACACGAAGCTGTGGCATTTGCAACATAATGCGGCAAGATCATGACCTTTGTAAGGCAGTTCATCACAATGCGACGATTTAAATATCAAACAGTAGAATGTTACACCATGGTGTAATAAATAATGAATATCTAATCCAACATATTTATAACAATAGGCAATATTACAAGCTACAGAATTTCTAGATATTTTACTCAAGCGTTTCTTTTGCCAATCGATACATGTAGTCACGAAAATTACAATCAACAACACATTAGGCCTATATTTAAAGAATTCTTACCAACAAAATTAATTTGTGATAGTATTACCAGTATAAACATCGATATACCTTGCCAAATCAGAAAATTCATTAGGACTACTCCATGTGTTTTTCACACATGTAATAAAAAAAAATCTTTTTTTAATCAAGTGTTTAACTCTTTGCAGCGACTAGAAACTTGTCCAAAGTTACAGGTGAGGTATAAGAGATTTGACCCTGTATACATGACGTTTTATGGTTTTGTCTTAGTGTAAATAATCAAAAGAATTCAATTATTTTACAAGAAGCTGAGATAATAAGCTGCAAACATCACTTGCTTTGCTCAGGTGCTAATAACATGTACATTCAGAGATGAAATTATAAAACAAGTGCTACAGTCAAACCCGCCTACAAAGGTTGTATAATATTCAACACACAGCATCCTTTATCACCAGGTGGCCTTTATATACAGGTTAAAATACATGCATGTATATACAGGATGGACATATCTGAAGTGTAATTTATAGACAAATGGTTGTTAAAATAAGTTGGCTTATTAGCAGGTTTGACTGTTTATAGAAGGAAAGCGCAAACAAAAATGGAGAATATTCAGGAATGAACTGGAAATATTTTTGTACAATTGTACATCAACAAGCAAAAATAACTTAAACAGTATAATATATAAAATAAAAGTTTGATTTTTCGTACTTTCCTGTATGCATTTCGTAATCTGTCTAAAATGCCCAAATTTGTTAATATTTAAAGACTAGAAATACTGTCTAAACAATTATATATTATAAGTCCCACATAGATCCAATTTAGACCGAGTATACTTTACTTTGCATGGTGACAGAGTACAGTATTTTACATTGATGACAGAGTATACTATATTTTGCATTGATGACCTACATGTAGTACAGTATTTTGCATTGATGACAAGAGAACACTGTATTTTGCATTGATGACAGAGTATACTATATATTGGCATTGATGACCTAGTTCACAGTATTTCGCACATATGACAGAGTACATTGTATTTTGCATTCATGTTGAGGCATTACATGGTCATGGCTGTTGGATATCTCAATTGAATATCCAGTATAAAATATAGAACGGGAATTTTCACCCGCTTAAATACTAAAGTCTTTCTTCAGATGCAGTGCATGAAAGAAAGATCTAAAAATATTTAACACCATCAATTTCCTTGGCGCATAACATTAAATAAATAAAAATGTTTAGAAGTGAAATAATTTTAGCACATAATTAGAGTACTTTTTGAGTGAGTATTCAGTGAGTATTTGTAAGATTTGTATGTATACCTTTTTCCTCCCTGATAGTTGATACTTGATACTGATGACACAGTATGAAAGCATACAGGCAATAATTTCTATTCAACAAGTGAGAAATTAAAGAGAAACGATCAAACTATGTTTGCCTAAAATGAATAGACTGATGCAGCTGTCCTTAAGCAAGTGTTTTGAACAACCATGACACTTATTTATTGACATACATATACGCCTATTTATTAGATACAGTAATACATAACAATGATGTTGTTTTAAATCAAATTGTTTTAATACATAACGACAATGTTGTTGTAAATCTAAAACCATAAGATAAATACATGCTTTATCCAATATGATAAGAGACAGTTCATAAACATCAATGTCCATCACAATTCAAACAAAATTAGGATTGGGTTTGACCCCGATCCCATTGTTTGGTTTGTGAAACACATTGGCATTTATACCCAGTCCCTAAATGTAAATGAATGCGATTAAGTCTTTCCATTTTTGGCAGATATGTAACAGAGTCTAGAAACTTGATGCCAAACAGGATTCCATGTTATCTTCAAGCATTTTCTTAACAAAAGAAAAAAAAAACATTCATCAATGGTACATCAAAGATGAATATAAAAATAAAATAAAGTGAAGAAATTATAAAAAGGTTTAAAAATTCTGAAAAGAAGTTGCATAAATTAATTTTGCTACAAAATACGAACATAAAAGTAAAAAGAAAAAGCAGTTTAGTAACTTGCATTGAAATAGGGCATTGCCTGGTCCTAAACAATAAAGGAACTGATATTGTTCATAATCATCAAACATATTTTTTGTTTTTCAGATTTTCCAATATACAATGATAAAAATTAATGATTGTGGTTCATGTCTTGCAAAAACTCAATTGAAAATATATTTTATATTAATATAATTTTTAAAATGCACCTCTTTTTATTAAAAAACAAAACAAATAATTATTCATGTTACCATCATTATACATGAAAGAAAATTGCTTTCTTACACCAAACAGTGTAACACTGGAAACGTTTGTACCTGATGAGGATTACAAATACTTTTCATCCACAAACAAATTTATATGACTGGTGTGTGGCACAGTGATTAGTGCATTTATTACAAACCCTCAGCAAAATATATATATTTTTTTCATCCTGCCAAAACCGTTGAGCACTCAATTGATTTATGATATCTTATGGTATGTGCAGGAAAAGTACATGTACAAGATTCCTTGCTGTTAATAAAGTGAAAAATATAGTTGGTTTCTGTGTAAACAATGTGAAAATTATTGTGTCTCACATTACATAGCTAATGACTAATTAATCAATTAACTCGAAGTAATGTCGTTAAATATACAAATTTTTCATTAGTGTATAAAATATGCAGCCGGCACAGAAATAAAATTACATAGAAGTAAAAACAGAATAATTAAAACAAAAAACAAAACTTTAAATTAACTACAGTAACAAAATGTGCTTCAATATGTTTCCACACTGTCCCATCCATGTTAATAAAATAAAATCTATCATCTTAAAAACTATAACAAGCAGAATGCACACCACACACTCTCAAGTGCTCATTAAAATGCATAATATATATTAATTATTGTGCAACATTAAATTATGCACTGCAAATGTAGAATATCATAAACAACTTAAACTGACACAATTAACACAGGCCAATTAACACAAACGTCTGGAATAGTGATAAATGTCTGCTCTCCTTGCTTGTAAGTCTGATATGTTACTTTATATTTAGCAACAGCAGCCTAAGGGGTCAGGCATAAATGTCAATGTTTTTCAAAATCTGAACTGTTAGGATTGGTTATGACCTAACATAAAACATTGATTAACTGTAGACCGATGTTTTTACATGAAAAGCAATCCGAACATGTTTACACCCTCCTTATCGAACATTGTTCGGATTGTGAAAACCATTGACATTTATGCACGGTCCCTAACAAATGTATAATCAGTTATCCCACTTTTAACATGCAATACAATTTCCTGAGGTTTCATGGATTCTTTCCGGTGTTGTACCATGCTTTTCCAGAGTATTATATGGTGGTAAACCCGTCTTCCAACTAACTAAGTGACGTAAAACCATCACTGAGAAAGTATTAATAAGTTATAAGCAATTTGAGAAACCGTAATCAGATTTTGACGAAGTTTCAAATATCTTGATCCCAGGTGCATTTAAAAGCATATCACTCTGTAATGACCCATTCCAAACATACATTCATTAACGATTTAAACTCCGCTTTGGTTGGTGGTTAAGTTAAAATGTTTCAGCTATTGCTTATGTGAATGCTCACCTAAAACATTTTAACTGGAATGTTTTACGATCTAACTGAATGTATAATGTTTTGAAGCCTATAACAACCTCATTTACACTCAGAACAATTTATATTCAATACGACCCAAAAGTCCAAATTGAATGTTAATTTAACTTCACCTATTCCTATCTTACTCAAATAGCTGACATCTATGGAGCTTAATGTTGCTCCCAAATTAGTTTTAGATCAACTTCTTATAAAATGAAATGACTAAAAACCTTGTAAAGTCAAGTATGGCAGTGCAACAACTTCAACAGTCATTATTAGAAACAAACTGGAAATACTTGACGATAGAATTAAATTAAACATATAATGTCCTAAAATCTTTGAGATTTCGGTCAATGAAAATTTGTTTATAGATTTTGCACGTTTTCTACAGTCAGTGAGATTCCTGATTATTTATTTTCACTGATCTATTTGGTTTGGTCACAACTTGGTGAAATTGGTCTGCGATAAGTGTTACGAAATACAACAAAGAACATCCTCTATGGCTTTTCCTTCATTAAGAAGTTTCAAACAGTTTTTTCATATCCCCAAACACTTTGTCGAGTTCATTCCCAAATTGCATAGCATTCTGTTGAAGAAACAAATGGAACAATGATCAAACAAAATGAAGGACAACACAGGAACATGGAAGAGAGTTCTAAGATTAAAAAAGTTCAAAATATAACATAATTCAAGTACTGACTCCAACCCAGAGTGAGCGCTCCGCAAGGCTCAATGGGTAGGTGTACTTTCCACTTACACCGACCAGTGTCCACAACTGGTTCAACAAAGGTTGTGGTATGTACAGTCCTGTCTGTGGAAAAGTGTATATGAAAGATCTCTGGCTATTTATCAATTCGGAGTAGCAGATTTCCTCTATCACACTAACACTAACTTCTGTCCTGGACATGCAGTCAAGGCAGCTGGACTGCATGACCATGACAGACGTTCTTGAACCTTAATTGGAAATAAGTTATAATTAACTAAAATAATTCAAATTAGAAAAGATCCTATATGTGGATTTATTGTACAATGATTGTCATGGACACAATTAACTCACAAATGAGGTCACATGTTATAGAGAAGCTTCGATTTGACCGGAACTAACAAAAAACTGTTTTAATTTACGATTAGATCAAAATTACTCACTGTGGTGGAACAAGATTTCTTGCATGAGATATGAAAGAAGAGAGTATTTTCACCAGCTACAATGTAGGACACACCGTAACCATCATCCGCAACCTGTAACATAAAATAATCATTACAACATGTAATAGGTAACCACAGTGTTATGCCTTTATGGCTATGTAAATACTACAAAAAGTGGTAAAAATAAAAATAAAAATTTGGGAAGGGGGTTATTTTGCAAAAATAGTTTTACTCTGGTACAATTTCTCTTTCCCTTGAAATTCAATTGTCTAACCCGGTCTACTTAGTTGAATGCATTCTCCTTCATACACTTAATTTAATAAAACTATATATTATATTTAATCTATGAATGAATGGATGTTTTACGATATCTGAGCATGAACAAACCCCAAAATATCAGCTATTGGGTGTCTTGATATGGTAAATGATAAAAATGATATATAAATTAATTACTGATCTAAATCTTTTGCAATATGTTTTATTTAATAAAACTAGGTCTCCTATAAATCCTTTATCATGGACACTATTTAGTGAAACTAGCTCTATTTACTGGTATTTAGTAAAACTATGTCTACTTACTGGTATTTATTAAAACTATGTCCACTTAGTGGTATTTAATAAAACTATGATTACTTAGTGGTATTTAGTAAAACTAGGTCTACTTAGTGGTATGTATTAAAACTATGTCTACTTAGTGGTATTTATTAAAACTATGTCTACTTAGTGGTATTTATTAAAACTGTCTACTTACTGGTCCAAATCCACCTCCACCACAGATGCGATTTGGGTATTTCTCAATGTCAAGTCGTCCTGCTTGTTGGTGAGGAGTCTAAAATACAAAAAGACAAATTGACAAGCAGGAAAGTAATAGAACAAAAATAGGAAGAAATGCAATGATCTTACCTTGAAAGGGAGCTTTTAAAAAGAAGGAGATGAGTTCTCTAAAATTAATTTATTATATCATTAAAAACAAAGAGGGATCAATCTAAATTTGAACACTTCCAATTTTATTATTTACAGCTAAGATCATTTACTATCTCCATTTTTGTGCAGATATTTGTTGGTTGAACAGAGCTACATAAAATTTTCCTTTGCGTTAGTGACACTGGCTGATTGTGTTTCATACGGAACCATTCTTGAATCGGCCAACTTTTTGCACATGTTATACTAGTCAGAAACGAAAGCGAAGCTGCACAGAAAATAAAAACGAAGTCCAGCTTCCGTATCTGTTTTGCAAATCATTTTATCAGAAAGCAATCAACAATATTTTAACTAGTTCGCCATATTTTCCACTCGGCTTTGGCGAAAGGACTGTTTTTTTTTGGTCAGCCCGGCTGTATAACACATTTACCTGACTCGTGGACAACCTCCATGGTTCACTGAGCACTTCAGACAGGAATGGAGAATCGAGTCCCAGGTACTTCTCGACCACGTATAGACAGAACAGGTGACGGTCAATGCCCTGGCCAGTCATTGCATCTCTATAGGACTTCTGGTGATTGTCTGCTGCCTTCCTCAGCAAATCAATACGGTCTTGATTCTAGGAGGAACAAACATGGATTTGATAAGAATATTAATTCCGGTCTAGAACTACTTAGCCTGGTGCAATAATGTATATTCGTAGTTTTGTTAAAAAAAAAAATTCTAGTCAGACTGAGGCACCCCTATACGGATGCGGATTACTGTGCTTAGCTACTATTACATGTAGGTGTTTGCCTCACTTAGAAGTTCAGAAGGATTGACAAAATAAAGGAACATACTGTATTCTCACGATAATTTGGACCAATCGCACATTTGGACCACACTACAATTTTCGATATAGGTTATAAATAATGTTACATGCTGCCCACACAGGACAAGGTTTCTTTTAGTCGACATGAAAAAAGTCATGACTTTTTAGTTCAAACATTTCAAGATCCTTGCCTGTATACAATATGTCAGAATCTTCCACTGTCAGTGTCCAGAGATTCTAGAATATGGTGGCCCGATGCCCATGGCCAGTGTTTTTCTGACTCAGGCCACCAAACAAGTACTTTCATCAAGTGAATATTTAAGCACGGCCAGTGAATTCTTTTTAAATTCTAGAAGCCCTGGTGTCAAACAGTGTTTATAACATTGATGACATTCCCCACCACCACCTCAGATGCAAGCAAAGTTAATATGGACAAAGAGTAAATTCCATTATTTTAATAAACTTTATTAATAAACATCCATTGGCTAACTTGGCTGCCTACAGAATGAGCACCGAGACCTGAACTTACAGTTTTTTTTGGGTCATCCATCGACCTGACAAACGCACAGGATTGAGCAGAGCAGGATCTGACAGTTTCAGTACGACCTTCTCGGAACAGTCGGGTCATTGAAGATTCGTAAGTCAGGCAGAATTTACCTTCAGACTACAAAACATACGTCCTCATTAAAATGTTTATATATATACAATGTACAAGTTTTATTAGAAATTGAATATATATTCAGCAATTAATAGTAATGATAATCTATAAAAAGACAATGGGGTTTTTAAAATGCGAAAATTACATATCGTGAGCTGTTCTTTGGAAATCATGAAAATTCACAGCTGCTAATGTTACCCATTATACAGTATATAAAGTTAAAGCCAAAATTGTTTTTATTGTTAAACACTTGACTTTCACTTACTCTGTAATATGTCAGTTGAATGGCCATTTGTATGAATGCATCAGGGCTGACTTTACATTTCTTCATAAAGCCCTTTCCGTATCTGTTAAACATTTTAACATGAAGATCCACATCGCTGATCAGTTGCCTGGCAACACACAGGCTGCTTTCAATCTGCTGTATACACTGACAAAAGAGAACAGAGATAAATGTACATTGCATTTTAACAAATGTATAAAATAGCATTAGTTAGTGGAAAAGCAAATCTTTTTTTCCCCCACTAGATATCACCAAATTATCCATACTTTTGTAATAAATATTGTATATTAGGCATACACATACATACATACATACACACGCACGCACCAGAGTATGACTTATAATAAACACATACTGGTCCCGGCAAGTCCCATTCCAGTCGGATTGCATTTGGTACTGGACCAATCACTTCTCCAACACAGTGACCATCATCTGAGTATCTGTTTGAAGACAAAATTTGTAACAATAAATAATAAAATACTTAATTTTTCTTTTTTCTTAAATTTACAAAATGTGAAAAAAAAGGTTTGTTAAATAATGACATAAATTATGTTAACTTTGATTAATTTAACAGTTTACTAACTACAAATTCAGACAAACTACATGTACAGTCTTCACTGGCACAACAGGTATCACCAAACGTCAATTTATATTTAAAAACATCTCAAAATTTCCAAAAAGTGTCCAGACATTAAGAAATTAACATATTTGAAATCATGAATATGTAAAATAGTGCAAATATTTGTTTATTATAATAAAAACAATGAAAAATTAAAAATGCACAAATATGAAATATTACATGACAAGTTGAGATTAGGTGCGAATTATTTACTCAGCAAACTAAGAGTTAATAATGATATTAGGTCTGTTCTATTAACAACCCACCAAGCTGCTTATACATGTAAGCAATGGATGATGAAAGCTCAAGGTGTAGGCCATGCACAACACTAGTTTAAAAGCTGAACAATCAATTTTATTTCAAAGTCCACGAAAAGTACAAGATACATTATTCAGGGTGCAATTTGTTTTAAAATTTGTGATTAGCAGTTCTTCATACTGGATGGAGAATGGAAAAGCAACTACTGGAATTTGATTAGCACTTTTATAAAAGGGGTAAAAATATGGCATCGCTTTTTATGATGCTAACCCGGTCATTTTGCAGCCTGTAACGATGACTTTTCGGCACAAAAATCTATATTCTTTGAATATTAATTGACTTTTATGAAAGAAAAATTGAAATCAGAATTAACAAAGTCTCATGTATTGGTAATATTGTATCATGATATTGGTCCATCAAAGGTCGTGGTGTCTTCTAACCTGTCTGTGGGAAAGTGCAAATAAAAGAACCCTTGCTGTTATTTGAAGCAGAGTCGCTTGCGGCAGATGCAGATTTCTTCTGTGACCAAGTGTTGATATAACTGTGCATTTGACATCCAATAACCGCTTATTAATAATCAATGTGTTCCAGTGGTGTCGTTCAAGAAACAAACTTTATCATGTACCTGGTTCAGTGTATGTAAGCAGCCTTGTTTGCTGTAAGTAAATAACCTATCCAATGATCATACTAATTTTAAGCATCATGACATCAGTAAATACATCAAAACGAGTCTTATGGTATACGACATAGATAAAAAGATAAAGTGTCTACTTAACGACACCACTGGAGCACTTTTACAGAATGGATAATCCTACTGTTTTCTGATTTTTCAACATACATCGGTGGTTTTACCATCGGTATTACGTCACCAAATCTGAAAGCGCAGTAGCATTAATCACAATCTAATTGATCTGCTTTTTAATAGTTTTTTCTCTTCAAACTAAATCCATATAAACTCTTTTACATCAAGCATGGAGTCGCCAGCTGATGACGTCATTGTGAAATCAATCAAGCAATAATTAGATCAATTGAAAAGCAAAACTGTAAATAGTAAAATTGGGAATTTTCTTCAGCACATTTTGGATTCATTTCATAATGACGTAATTTTTTACGCAAAGTAAGTTTATATGGAGATACATGTAATTTGAAGTTTATTTAGAGATATTAAATCCTAATATGTTTTCTGATTTGGTAATGTATATTTGTGGTTTTACCATCATAATTACCTGTGTTATTGTCTCTGCTAATGCGTGACCAACAAAACTAAATTTGCAATGGTAAAACCTCTGATATTTATATACATCGCCAAAACCGAAAACACAGGTGTATTCCTAAATATAGCACCATGATGGCAAACTGCAGGATAGCAGGGTATGCACTTGGGATATTTTTTGACTGGCCAATCGGGTCACTCACAGCAACACTTTGACTCGCCCGTACAAC
>JAUTCZ010064157.1:15000-17937 GCA_032273805.1 Melanodrymia brightae | reverse complement strand
TTCTTCTCTAGTATTGTTAAGTAATTTTCATATTCAACACTGTTTTTAAACATTTTGTAATTCGAGGCTTTTGATGAGTTATCAATATGACTGTACCATGTTTGTAAAAATTGATCTATAAGTTTATTTGAAATAAATTCTTTCAACAGTGAGTGACTATTTATACGTTCACACTGTGAGCACCATATGTATGTACATCCAATATTATCTAAAATTGATTTTATAAAAACTATCCATTTGTGATTATAAAAATCAGTATTATAATCATGCAATAACATTCTGTATACTAATAATGATAACTTTGACAGACCACGGTATTTGATAGACCAGTCGAGGACGATCGATCCGTCGACCTATCGAACCCCAGACGGGCGCTGAGCTCGCAGACGAACATTTGCGATTGAGATTTTCGGTAGTCTGTCAATATGCGTTACGGTGTCAGTGTATAGAGCCGTTTTCCGATAATATTGCTGCAAAATAAGATTGATTTTTTTTACAGATGTTATGTGCATCATTCGAAATTTCTAGATTTTTTTCCTAATCGCAAAGTCATTTATGGTTCCGGAAATTGTTCATTGACCTGAGCTTTTGAAGAGTGGTAAATTGAAAATCGTCAGTTATTTTAGTACTGAACAATGCAACGTTCATTGATTGCTCAAGATTGACCGTGCCCAAGGCATTGGAAACTATCAGGTTTTCCGGGCAGGTTTAACGTTTGTAGAAAAGGACAGGTTTTGCTTTTATTGAAATCATACGAGATACACCGGGATTGGAAGCTCTGTAAACCTTTCGCTAGTACCATTTCGCTCATTCACATATTTAAAGACCCCAAATTGGTAACTGCAGACAATAGTAGTGACCGTAGAAGTGTGCTAACTATTTGGGTGTATGTTTCATGCAGTTATTCGTACGAGGTAAAGCAACAATTTTACGTAATATAAGTGTGGCAATGTTGGTATAAAGTGCTCCTACTGGCTTCTGCTATAGTAGAAACTTCCATTTAGTTCAGTCGGCAGAGCACTGGACTCTCACACAGAGGGTCCTGGTTCGATTCTCCTCAGTGGAGTTTGAGAGATGTTTGTTACATTTGGAGCTGACGCAGGGACTGGGTGTGTGTTCTTTACACAGGAATACATATAACCCGGTCAGAACCTGTAACAGCTCAACTAACTATACGTGGCCCAAATCTCCGGGACGTATCTAAACTAGATGGAGGTGGGTTTAAGGGTGCGGGGAGTATGTAGCAATGTTGATATAAAATGCTCCTTCTGAATGAAGCTAGAGGCAACTTCTCTTTAGCTCTGGACTCTCACACAGATGATCATGGTTCGATTCTCCTCAATTGTAATTGAGATGTTTGTTACATAATGACACTGACATCAGTATGCAATTATGTAGATCAACAAAGAAAGTGTTTTCTCTTCTGTTTATACACAAATGAATTTGGCGATAATTCGTTGTATTACGTTGTCACATTATCGCGGCAAAATGGTGAGTCACTGCGATTCTCTTTAAATCGCAAACTTCCTCCTTCATTACAACAGATACAACTAATGACAAATGTCGAGATACTATTTACTTTCCGGCAGTTATGAATATTCGAGTGGATCTCGAGCGAACGGCCATGATAACGTGCTCTTGTTAGCCGTATAAATATTGATGAACATTCGAGTCCGAATGCTATGCTTTTTGAATGACAAGTTTATTATATAAAATAATTTCCCTAATCCTCATTATTACACAAACACACACTTTCCGTGACTCGTTCTGTACAAAGCTTATCGAGTATTCTCGGCGAGTAGTCTGTTCAGCATATTAAGATATGCACGTCAGGTTGTTATCAAAAGCAATTTCGTGTTGTAACCGACAGAACAGAACAGAACAGAACTTTATTACACTCAGATCACCACACGGTGATACATAGAGGTGATTTACAAAAATGTAGTGTGCAGCTGCAGTAGTGGTTGAACATGAAGGTGGTATAAATATACAGTACAAAGTAATACGGTGCAGTAATATACAAGACAATACAATGGAATTACAAAACAATGCAATACAATAAAATATGATACAGTGCAACACAATACAGAACAATACAATATAATATAATATAATACGGTGCAATAATATTCTGGACAATACATTACACTAGAGTTACAATTTAATATCATACAGTACTATACATACTGACAGCACTACACGTTTTGACTGGATAGATAGATCGTTGGGTTGGGTTGGGTCATTTTTGGTGTGCATCCATCAGAAAACTGTTCAAGCACACCTGTCGTGGGCACCACCTCTGACTTCGCCAGAGAGTTCTGTCCACGACAGGCAATACTGGCAGGTAATGGGTTGGAATCTTCTATATTATGTACTTTTCCACAGAAAGGGCTGTACATACCATTTTCTGTGCAGGCGATGGATTTTTCTGAAGATTTGTTGTATGTATTGGCATTACAATATTTGGTTTCTCTCCTGATGATGTTAGCATTTTGTTAACGAAACATCGAGTTATTTTTAATAATTATGTAGGGTGGTTTACAGTAGAAACATTTTTAGTTTTGCAATATTTTTATTTGTTAACCTAAAGTTATATAATTTGGACACAAAAATAGAATGATTACCTTTTTTCTCTACGTTAAACGAAACTAAAGTTATCTACAAAAACCATATTACAAAATGTAATGTTCCGACACGAAGTATAGTGTAAGAGACAAATAACTCTTCCGCCGTTCTCGTTTCTGTCTGTTTTCTTCAAATATTAGTTTGTCATGGTAACAGTGGAAACACGCCGGCGTGACGACTCGCTGGTATTAACACGGACAGTTATTTGACAATAAGGCGGCCGATCTGGGGTCGATTTTCTATACATTTTGTTAATAAAAATTACAAGTGTTTCATTTTCTGTAATGAAAATAGTTACACAGTCGAGGTCAC